>PVLC010000242.1:140152-255464 GCA_004027655.1 Graphiurus murinus | reverse complement strand
AAGAAGAACTAAAACTATCCCTCTTTGCAGACGACATGATATTATACCTAGAAGACCCAACAAAGTCAGGCAAAAAACTTATAGAACTGATCAACAAATTCAGCAAAGTGTCTGGATACAAAATCAATCTTAAAAAATCGGAAGCTTTCCTCTACACCAACCATAAAACCACTGAGAAAGAAATCCAGAAAATAATGCAGGTAATTATTTCATTTAAGTTTTTTTTATTTATATTTAGGAAGAGGGTAAAAATAATGTAAACAAAATGTTCTGAGTGGTTATCTGAGGTCCTGAATATCAAATAATTTTTATCTCTGTCTATTGGTTTATATTTTCCAAATGTTCCATGCTTTTTGTGTGTATGTATGATTCATATGTATTTTATTACAATGTGGTTGCATCAATTGATGTTACATTATTTTTATGTGCTTTTATTGGTGTGTTATGGTTTCACATCATAATGTAAATCATGTTGAGAATGACATACATGCACACAGCACTCGGTGCCCCCCTCCCGCCTACCCATCTCCCCCCTTTCCATACAGAGTACTGAGATTGACATTGATATTTTCCCATGTATACACATAGTCGATGTTAGTATTTCCAATAATGAACCTCAGTCTTCCCCCTCCCCTTCTCTTAGACCACTTCCCTGGCTCCACTGAGGTTTCTCCTCCATTATCTGGAATCCCTCTGGTATCCCAATTACTCCCTAGCTTGGGCATATTAAATAAAACATATGTGCCTTCATTTTTTGTGACTGGCTAATCTCACTTAACATGTTCTCCAGGTCCTTCCATTTTCTTTCAAATGACATTATTTTATTCTTCTTTATTGCTGAGTAGAAATCCATTGGGTGTATTTCCCATAGGTTTGTGATCCATTCATCTGTTGATAGATACCTAGGTTGGTTACATAATTTGGCTATTGTGAATTGTGCTGCTATGAACATGGGTATGCATATATTACTGTAGTTCTGTGGTTTCATCCTCTTTTGAAAGATACTCAGGAGTGGTATAGCAGGATCATATGGTGGATCCATTCCCAGTTTTCTAAGGAATCTCCACACTGATCTCCATAGTGGCTGAACTAGTTTGCAATCCCACCAACAGTGTAGAAGAGTTCCTATTTCCCCACATCCTCACCAACAATTATTGTTATTTGATTTCTTGATGATTGCCATTCTGATTGGGATTGGATGGAATCTCAGTATAGTTGTGATTTGCAACTCTCTAATTGCTAATAATATTGAACATTTTTTCATGTATCTATTGGCCATTTGTATCTCTTCTTTTGTGAAGTGTCTATTCAATTCAGTTGCCCATTTCTTGATTGGGTTATTTGTTTTTCTAGTGTAAATTATTTTAAGTTCTTTGTATATTCTAGATATTACTCCTCTGTCAGAGGGATAGCTGTTAAAGATCTCCTCCCATTTAATAGGCTTTCTCTTTAGACTCTTGATGGTCTCCTTTGATGTGCAGAACCATTTTAGTTTAATTCCGTCCCACTTCTTAATTCTTGTTTTAATTTCCTGAGCTTTGGGAGTCTTGCTAAGGAAGTTTCTACCTGTGCCTATGTGTTGGAGTGTTGAACTTAATGCCTTTCTCTAGTAGCTTCACCCTCTCTGGTCTAACTTCCAGGTCTTTGATCTATCTCGTATTGATCCTGTGCAGGATAAAAGGTAAATATTTAGTTCCATTTTTCTACAAATGGAAAACCAGCTTTCCCAACACTATTTGTTGAGAAGGCTATCTTTTGTCCAGCATATGTGTTTGGCCCCTTTGTCAAAGATCAATTGACTATAAGTGTGTGTATTTGTTTCTGTATCTTCTATTCTGTTCCATTGGTTATGTGCCTATTTTTTGTGCCAATACCATGCTGTTTTAATTACTATAGCTCTATAGTATAATTTGAAGTCAGCAATTGTGATACTTCCTACATGGTTCTTATTGCTGAGAATTGCTTTGGCTATTCTGGGTCTTTCATTTGTCCATATAAAATTTATGACTGATTTTTCTAGGTCTATGAAGAATAGCATTGGTGTTTTGACAGGGATTGCATTGATTTTGTAGATCACTTTTGGTAGAATGGCCACTTTGATGATATTTATTCTGCCTATCCAAGAGTAAGGGAGATCTTTCCATTTTCCAAGATCTTCAATTTCTTCAGTGTTTTATAATTTACATTGTAGAGATCTTTTACAAACTCTTTGGTTAGGTTTATTCCTAGGTATTTTATTGGTTTTGAGGTTATTGTGAATATAATTGTTTTCTGTATTTCTTTCTCTGTGGATTCATGGTTGGCATATAGAAAAGCAACTGATTTTTTTAGGTTGATTTTTGTATCCCGCTTTTTCCCTGAACTTATTAATCAGCTTTAGTAGTCTTTTGGTTGATTTTTGGGGGGTTTTTCTAGGTATAGGATCATGTCATCTGCAAATAAAGATAATTTAAATTCTTCTTTTCCTATTTGAATTCTTTTGGTATCCTTCTCTTATCTTATTGCTCTGGTGAGAGTCTTGAGGACCATATTGAAAAGGAGTGGTAGCTGGGTTATCTTATTGCTCTGGCAAGAGTCTTGAGGACCATATTGAAAAGGATTGGTAACACACGCTTGTAATCCCAGTACTTGGGAGGCTGAAACCGGAGGATGCAGCTTCGTGGCCAGCTTCAGATACTTAGTGAGGCCCTCTGCAACTTAGTGAGATCCTGTTTCAAAATAAAGAATAAAAAATAGGACTAGGGGTGTAGCTTGGAGATAGAACGCCCCTAGATTCGATCCCCAGTACCACACACACACAAAAAAGAGTGATGATAGTGGGCATCCTTGTCTGGATCCTGATTTTAAAGGGAATTCCTGCAGTTTTCCCCCATTCAGTATTGATGTGGTTTGGAGTTTTTGTATATTGTCTTAATGATGTTGAGATATGTTCCTTCTATTCTGATTTTCTGCAATGTTTTTAGCATGAATGGGTGTTGGACTTTGTCAAATGCCTTTTCAGCATCTACTGATATGATCATGTGATTTTTGTTCTTAGTTTTATGTGGTGAGTAGCATGTATTGATTTGTGCCTGTCGAACCAGCCTTGCTTTCCTGGGATGAAACCAACTTGATCATGGTGTAGTTTTCATGATGTGGTTTTGAATGTGCATGGCTAGTATTTTGTTTAGAATTTTTGCATCTATGTTCATCAATGATATTGGTCTGTAATTTGCTTTTCGTGAGGTATCTTTATTTAGTTTTGGTATTAATGTTATACTGGCCACAAAGAAGGAGTTTGGAAGAATTCTATCTCTTTTGATTTCATGGAATAACTTGTGAAGTATTGAGACTAGTTCTTCTGTAAAGATTTTGTAGAATTCAGCTGGAAACCCATCTGGACCTGGGCTTTTCTTTTATGGCAGAATTTTTATTGTTCTTTCTATTTCTTTGCTTGCTATTGGTTGGTTTATGTTTTCTATATCTTCTTGGTTCAATTTAGGTAGGTTGTATGTGTTTAGAAATCTGTCGATTTTCCATGTTTTCCAGTTTGTTAGAATATAAATTTTCAAAATAGTTTCTGATAATCCTGTGAATTTTCTTACTGTCTATGGTGATGTCTCTATTTTTATTTCTGATTTTACTAATTCAGGTTGATTCTCTCTTACTTTGGTTAGGTTGGCTAGAGGTTGGTCAATCTTGTTAATCTTTTCAAAGAACCAGCTTTTTGATTTGTTTATCCTATGTATTGTTTTTATTCTCTATTTAATTTACTCCTGCTCTCATTTTAATTATTTCCTGCCTTCTGCTGGCTTTGGGATTGGATTGCTCCTGTTTTTCCAGATCCTTGAGGTGTGTCATCAGCTTGTTTATTTGATGACTTTTTGTGTTACTTATGTGGGCACTCAGCACTATAAATTTTCCTCTTCATACTGCCTTCAAGGTGTCCCACAGATTTTGGTATGTTGTGTCTTTTCATTTAATTCTAGATTTTTTTAATTTTCCCCTCATTTCTCTTCTGATCCATTCCTCATTCAACTCAAGAATGTATCATTCAGTCTCCATGCATTTATGTAATTTCTTTTGGTCTTCCTGTTGTTCATTTCTACTTTCATTCCATTGTGATCTGAAAAGATGCAGGGAACTATATTGCTACTTTTGACTTTGTTAGTGCTTTCTTTGTGACCCATGATGTAGTCTATTTTGGAGAATGTTCCATGGGCAGCTGAGAAGAATGTGTAATCGGCTGTTGCTGGTTAAAATATTTGGTATATGTCTATTAGGTCCATTTGGTTTATGGTGTTCTTTAGATCTGAAGAGTCTTTACTCATCTTTTGTCTGGAAGATCGATCTAGTGGTGTGAAAGGTATGTTAAAGTCTCCCAATATTATTGTATTTGGGTCTATTTGAGACCTGATGTCCTGAAGAATTTGATTTACAAAAGTGGGTGCACCCACATTTGGGGCATAAATGTTTACTGTAATTATATCTTCTTGCTGGATTGTTCCTTTTATTAATAAAAAGTGCCCTGCTTTATCTCTTCTGATGTGTTTTAGGTTAAAGTTTGTTTTGATGGGTATGAGCATTGCTACTCTTGCCTGTTTTCGGTCTCCATTTGCATGATATCTTTTTCCATCCTTTCTCCTTTAGTATATGGATATCTTTGGCTGTAAGGTGAATTTATTGCAAGCAGCATTATGGATTATGTTTTTTAATACACATTGCCAGTCTATATCTTTTAATTGGGGAATTAAGACCTTTGTTATTATTGAGATATGATTTTTGTTTCCTATCATTTTGTGTTCTATATTCTGTTTGATATAGTGTTATTTCTCCTTTCCTTAGTTGCCCACCTGGTCTGGAGTTCACCTCTTCTCTGGGTCTGGAATTTGCTTCTTTTTTCTCCTTTATGTTTATTTATTTAAGTATTTTCTCTAGTGGTGGCTTGGTAGTCATGAAATTTTTAAAATTCTGCTTATCTTGGAACATTTTTATTTCTCCATCAATTTTGAATGATATCTTTGCTGGATATAGCAGTCTTGGTTCAAAGTTTTCTTCCATATACCAGTCCCTCCTGGTATTCATGATGTGGAATGTGAAGTCTGGAGTGATTTTTATTTTCTTGTCCCTGAATGTCACCTATTCTTTTATCCTCACTTCTTTTAAGATTATTTATTTGGCCTCTATGTTAGTCATTTTGATTGTTACATGATGTGGGGAGGTCCATCTTTGAAATTGTCTTAACGGTGTTTTGTATGTCTCCTGCATGTGGATGTCCAAGTCTTTTTATGTTTGGAAAATTCTCTGAAATTATTTCTCTGAAGAGGTTTCTGATACCCTTGGTCTGTGCTTCTAGACTTTCTTCAATGCTTTTTATCCATAAGTTAGGATGTTTCATATTGTCCCATATTTGTTGGATGTTTAGGTTGTGTTGTTGTAATAACTTCTATATACTGTTGACTGTGCTTTTGGTTTTGAATGAACTGTCTTCCAAGAGTTATACCCTCTTTTCCATGTGGTCTAGCCTTCCAGAGTTAGTTTTTTTTTTTTGTTTTTTTTTTTTGTTTGTTTGTTTGTTTTTGCAGTAATGGGGATTGAACCCAGGGGCATTCTACCTCCGAGCTATACCCCCAGCCCTATTTCTTATTCTTTATTTTGAAACCAAGTCTCACTAAGTTGCGGAGTGCCTCACTAGGTAGCTGAGGCTGGCCGTGAACCTGGATCCCCCAGTCTCAGCCTCCCAAATGCTGGGATTACAAGCGTACGCCACCATGCCCTGCTAGAGTTAGTTTCTATTGCTGTCTTCAATTCATTTATTGACTCATTTATTTCATTCAAAGCCTCTTTCTGGTTCTTTCTTAAATCCTCAATTTCCACCTTAATTTTCTGTACACTTTCTTTGAGGCCTTTCATCATATTAAAGATCAAAATTTGGAATCTCCTTGCAATTCTTACAGGTAAGTATTGGTGATCTCCCCTTTGTTGAGTTGTGGGAGTTTATTATTTCCTCATTATTCCTTGTTCTCATATTTTCAGAGCTCTCAGATTTGTGTTTCTGTTGTTTTGGCATCTTATTCCTCCTTGTGTGTGAGTCCTGTGTTTATTTGTTATCCCTTTATAATAAGGTCGATGCTAGGTTATATCTTCACCTCTACCAATCTGACTCAGATAATCAAAGTTTTGAGTTTGTACCCCAGAACCTCTTTAACTAGATGTGGTTCTTAGTGCAGACAACCAGGAGTGTCTGATTGGCTGCAGGCCACTGTGTTTTCCTGGCCCAAACTACACAGGACCTAAGACTATGATGTTCTATTCAGAGCCTACAGCCTGATGTTTGGGACTTAATGCACCCCAGAAACTGCTGCTGCTCTGCTGATTGTGAGCCTATAATACTGCAGAGTGCTGACCTCTGGCCTCTGTGACCTGTGGGCACAGCAAGGCTCAGCAAGGCTGGCGATTGCTATGTTCCAAATTTTTGGAACGGCTCACTAAGCTTTGATGGCTCCTGGGACACCACTCCAGATCTGCTTGTTATGGTCACATGAGGTACTTTCAGTCACTAGCATACATGCATGCCAGGTAGAAACTCTGCTGTTGGAGAGAGTATTTAATTCCTAGCTTGTGGCTGGGATCAAGTGATACCCAGCAGGGTCCCTGGCCTCATGGCATGGTCTGGTGAAGATAGCCCTGCTGCCACTCTCTGCCCAAGACCCAAGGCCTGGCAAGGAGAGATTCCACAGTTCCAGGCCAGGGGATTGGGTGGCTCTATTCCTTAGCCCCAGGGACACCACCCCTGTCCTAGGTGGCCGCACTCCTGGGGGCCCTTGCTGGCCTCCAATGCTGGTGCTAGTGCTCGTAGCACCCAAACACGGCCAGGCAGAAATTCACTGCTTTCGGAGCCTGCAACTTGGTAGGCTGAACTAGTCCCCCCAGGCACCAGGGGTCAATGTCCCACCTGATTCGTAGGGACCCTAGAAGGGCTCCTCAAACTGCTGACTGCAGTTTCCTCTCACCTGCCTCTAGGGGCTATCTACTAATTCATGTTTCTACTGTGTCTGATAGTAATACCCACTTCCACCTCTGCAGGGGTGATTTGCAAAGCCTCAGGCCCTTGCAAGTTTATTTCCTTGCCACACAAGTCCCTGTGTCTGGGCACAGCCATGTCCCACTGGAATGGCTAGTTAACTGACAGAATTGGTGGGTGCTGTTCACTGTTCCAAATCGCTGCTGAAAGAGATGGGTTCAGCCGCAGCCAAGGTGTCCAGATCCAGCTGGGTCCCTGCTGAGCATGGAAAAAAATTCCGACCACTTTCACTGATGGTCTGTATTCCCTGGCCTTACAACAATTCAGAGTTTCTTCCTGAAGGTCTGTGGGAGCTATGGTGCCAGCAGCTGCCAGCTCCAGCACTGCCTGGCTAAGATGGCACCGGTCCTGCTGGGCTCTATTCCCCACATGGGAGGCATGGGAAACTTATAAAGTCCTCTGCTCTTTTTTTTTAGTTCTGGTTCTGCCAATCTTCAACTTTCGTTTCTTGTTGAGTTTTTTGCTGCTTTTCTGTGGACGTTGTTGGCTTCTTTGCTGGGGATCTCTAGAGGCTTCAGTGCCAGCAGTCCCAACATGGTTAGGCAAGATGGTGTCGCTGCAGATGCCGCAGTCGCAGCCATTCCCCAGAGGAGGCACACAGGGTATTTTGCTGTCCTCTGCTCTGTCTTCTGGCTTTCTTTCTGCCACCTTTCAATTTTTCATTGCTTTGTTCAATTTTTTGCTGTTTTTCTTATCTTGTCAAGATGCTGCCTTCACAGAGATTCAGTTTTGAGTGTCAGCACAACTGAGATGTGCTGCTTCCCTCAGTTGCCATCTTCCTGGAAGTCCCATACTTTTTTTTTTTATATAATAATTGGTGCATTGTAATCATACGTCTTTGTTAGGTACAAGCTGATAAAAGCATATATACACACATTTATCATTTAACCCCTTCCCCCATTCCCACCCCACTCCCTTGCCCTCCCTCCTGCTCAAGTTCAGTTTAGTAATTAACCTTGATATATTTGTGAAAGTACATCATGTGTATTAGTGTGTCCCCCATCCCTCCCCATCCATCCCCCTCAGTTAAGTCAATTTCTTTGCTCATCTAGGGTTTCTCCTTTTTAATCTGGAGACACTCTTATGCCCCATCTTCTCCCTAGCATCCGCTTATCAGGGAGAACATATTCTTTTTAACTCTTTGTGATTGACTAATCTCACTTAACATAATGTTTTCCAGTTCCATCCATTTCCCTGCAAATAACATGATTTTGTTCTTCTTTATGGCTGAGTAAAGTTCCATTGTGTACATATCCCATAGCTTTGTAATCCATTCATCTGTCAATGGACATCTTGGCTGTTTCCATAGTTTGGCAATTGTGAATTGTGCAGCTATAAACATAGATACACATGCATCGGTCTGATAGTTTGGTTTCCATTCTTTTGGGTAGATGCCCAGAAGTGGTATTGCTGGATCATATGGTAGGTTCATTCCCATTCTTCTGAAGATCCTCCATACTGTTTTCCAAAGTGGTTGCCCTAATGTGCAATCCCACCAACAATGTATTAGGGTTCCCACTTCTCCATACCCCAGCCAGCATTTGTTGTTGTTTGTGCTTTTGATGATTGCCATTCTGATTGGAGTTAGGTGAAATCTCAAGGTAGTTTTGATTTGCATCTCTCTGGTTGCTAATGATGTAGAACATTTCCTCATACATTTATTGGCCATTTGTATTTCTTCTTTTGTGAAGTGTCTATTTAGATCCTTTGCCCATTTTTTAATTGGGTTATTTGTTTTCTTAGCTGTGATTTTCTTGAGTTCTCTGTATATCCTAGATATTAGATCTCTATCAGAAGAATAGCTGGCAAAAATTTTCTCCCATTCTGTGAGCTCTCTGTTGAGGTTCTTGATAGTTTCCTTTGCTGCACAGAAGCTCTTCAGTTTAACGCAATCCCATGTATTGATCTTCCTTTGAGTTGCTTATGCTTTTGGGGTCTTGTTGAGAAAGTATTTACCTGTGCCTATGTGTTGAAGTGTTGGTCCTATGCCATCTTCAAGTAGTCTAAAACTATCCCTTTTTGCAGATGACAGGACACTATACTTAGAAGACCCAATAAACTCAACCAAAAAACTCATAGAACTGATCAACAAATTCAGCAAAGTGTCTGGATACAAAATCAATCTTAAAAAATCAGAATATTTCCTGTATGCCAACCATAAATCCATTGAAAAAGAAATCCAGAAAACAATTCCACTCACAATAGCACCCCCAAAATAAAATACTTAGGAGTAAACCTAACCAAAAAGGTAAAAGACCTCTATAAGGGAAACTATAAAAAGTTGAAGAAAGAAATTGATGAACACCTTAGAAGATGGAAGGATCTTTCATGCTCTTCGATAGGCAGAATAAATATCATCAAAATGGCCATCCTCCCAAAACTGATCTACAGATTCAATGGAATACTCATGAAATTACCAAGGTCACTCCTCATAGACATAGAAAAATCAGTCCTTAAATTCATCTGGAAAAAAAAAAGCCCGGGATAGCCAAAGTAGTCCTTAGCAACAAGAACCATGCAGGAGGTATCACAATTCCTGACTTCAAACTCTACTACAAAGCCACAGTAATAAAAACAGCATGGTATTGGCACAAAAACAGACACATAGACCAATGGAGCAGAATACAAGACTCAGAAATAGACCCACGTGCTTACAGTCAATT
This sequence comes from Graphiurus murinus, assembly GCA_004027655.1. Taxonomy (NCBI): domain Eukaryota; kingdom Metazoa; phylum Chordata; class Mammalia; order Rodentia; family Gliridae; genus Graphiurus; species Graphiurus murinus. Next base: position 245,738 of record PVLC010000242.1, on the reverse strand, counting down.
GATTTTTGACAAAGGAGCCAAAAATATACACTGGAAAAAAGATAGCCTCTTTAACAAATGGTGTTGCCAAAACTGGCTAACCATATGCAGGAAACTGAAAATAAACCCCACTTTCTCACCCTGCACAAGAGTCAACTCAAGGTGGATCAAAGACCTGGAAGTTAGGCCAGAGTCCCATACTTTTGTAATAATAAAAAGGCAATTGAAATTTACTGAATCAAAGCAGCTTTGCCCCCTGGTGGCTTGTCCTGTAACTGTCTGCCTTTAATCCATCGGAGGAATGTTGTCATCAGATTCCAGAGCTAATACCACAGCAGGTTTTATCCCGGGGGAAAACGTTCAAGATTTACACATCCTTTGTTGGTAGGGCAAGTGGCTGTGTCCTAGCAGACTGATCTGGTTGAACTTTTTTTTTTCAGTACTGGGGATTGAACCCAGAGGTATTCATTCTACCTCTGAGCTACACCCCCAGCCCTATTTTTTATGCTTTATTTTGAAACAGGGTTTCACTAAGTTGCAGAGAGCCTCACTAAGTAGCTGAGGCTGGCCAAGAACCTGGATCCCCAATCTCAGCCTTCTAAGTACTGGGTTTACAAGCGTGCACCACCATCCCTGGCTTGGCAGAACTCTTAAATGCTATCTTTGACTATATGATGATAGGAGGCTGTCAGTTGCCATAGGACACAGAAGCAGCCAGGTTCTGCTGGGCACTGGGGACTAGTGGATTCTCTGAATCTGTGGGCTAGAGAGGGCAGACAATTGGGATTGAGGCAGGGAGTCAGCTGTATAGAAGAGAGGATGCACTGATGAGATCATTATAGGCAGAATGGATTTGATAACTGTCTATGGAGAGGGGATATAGAGGACTCTGGACAGGAGGGGGAAGGTGGTGCAATCTGCAGGAAGGCTCCCAGAAGCAGAATCCAGGGAACAGAAGGAGCTTAGTTCTGGGCCAGAAGTTATGGAATGAAGTCAGGCAGACTTCTTTGAGCAATAGCTTGTTGTTATGATGCCAGTGTATCTTCTCTCCATTTCATAGGGATTCAGCTTTTTCTAGGATCACTGAATGAACAAGACAATTTACAAAAACAATGGCTTTCTAGCTTTTTCTGAGCTGTGACCTACCTCACAATGATTTCAGGGACCTCCTCAACCCTAACTCCCAACACACAGTTTGGGGTGAGAGTCTCTGATCAGCTTTAGCCTGTGACAGAGTCAAACAGCCCGCAACAATCCTCATCATACATCTACTTGTTTTTTTTTTCTTTCTTTGTTTTGTGGTAGTGGGGTTAATCTCAGGGGCATTCAACTTCCAAGCTACATCCCCAGCCCTGTTTTATTTTTTGCTTTGAAACAAGGTCTTGCTAGGTTGCTGAGAGTCTTGATATGTTGCTGAGTCTGTCCTCAAACAGGTGATCCTCCTGTCTCAGCCTCCAGAGTACTGAGATTATAGGCATACACCACCACACCTAGCCTGTTTATGCTTTTATAAGCTGCTTTTATTACTTGATTTTGTGCGTGACTATTTCCCATGTTACTATAGAGACTTGGAAAACATAATGAGTTTTTATTTCATTTCAGTAAATATATGTTCTGACTGATGCCTTTTTATTTGATTTCTGGTCTGCATTGATGTGTGTTTGTTTTTGGTTTTAGGCTTATTGCTGTTCATATCTCTATGCTGTAGAACATAAGTGGCCACCATACCCCTACCTGATAGAAAGCAAAGAATGCCTCCACTCAAAAGCCTTTGTCATAGAAGCAAGAAGGTCATCTGCAGAAAGTCACCCTGACAGTAAGACTTCTTGTAATTTCCAGCCTACTTCTACCTATACATTATCAATAAATATGAGGTTACACACCAGGTGTGGTGGTGCACGCCTGTAATTCCACTACTTGGGAGGTTGAGACAGGAGTATCACAGGTTTGCGGCTAGTCTTGGCAACTTAGCGTGACCCTGTTTCAAAATAAAAATAGAAAGGGCTGGGAGTGTAGCTTGGAAGGAGAGCACCCCTGGGTTCAATCCCCAGTACCACACACACACACACACACACACACACGCACACATACACACACACAAACATACAAAAAACATGAGATTACAATTAAGAACAAAATGTATGAAGAAACAAAACAGTTCAAGTGACAGACAGAAAAAAAACAAAACAATAAGAAAACCATACACACACAAACTTCCAAAAGGCCTGAGGTAAGCCTGGGGTGGTGGCACATATCTGTAATCCCAGTACGTGGAAGGTTGAGACAGTAGGATCACAAGATCGAGGACATCCTCAGCTACTTATCGAGACTCTTAGCAATCTAGTGAGATCCTGTTTCCAAATAAAAAATAAAAAATCTGGGGGTGTGTCTCAGAGGTAGACACTCCTGGGTTGTATCCCCAGTAACACACACACACACACACACGCCTGAGGTACTGACAGTGTCTGCTGTCTGAGGAAGGGATGTGGTCTTCTGATCATTTGATAGACATAGAATGTGCTATGGCCTGATGTTTGTGTGCCCCACCAATTCTATATGTTGAAACCTAATTTCCAATGTGATGGCATTAGGAGGTGAGACCTGTGGGAAGCATGGCTCTGCCCTCGTGAATAGGATTAGTGCCCATATAAAGAGGCCAGCTGGGCTTGGTGGTGCATGCCTGTAACCCTAGTATACTTGGGAGGCTGAGACAGTAGGATCACAGGTTTGAGGCCAGCCTCAGAAACTTAGCGAGACCCTGTTTCAAAATGAAAAATAGGAAAATCCAAGATGGCGCCTGAGTGAAACAACCTTTCCCAGGTGCTGTGATTTCGAACAAAATTTACCATATAAAAAGAGACTTTCAACTGAAGGAAATAACAACGCAAAAAGCGATATTTGAACCTCAACTTGAAAAAGCCCAGAAAGCGGAGCAGGCACCAAGGAAGGCTGCCACCGCGTCCCGGGTCGGGCGCCCAGTGCTCGGCGCGCGCGGCCAAGCCGAGGAGTCTGGCTGTGGAGCCGAGACTTGGAGCTGTGGTGATCAACCAGAAGCCATAAGCTGCAAACTCCACACAGCGACCAGGCAGGCATGGAGCGAGCACCCCCAGGACCCTACACTCTATGCAAGCGGAGACCCCCGAAACCGCTACAGTGACTGGAATTCGAGGACGGGACGTTCAGGGTAAGCCCCTGCTGGTCTGCCCTTGCGCGCCACTGCGCTGCAGAGAGGGAACGGTGACTGTCTGCACAGCAAAGCTTGAAATAGGGCTGCCGCGGATGCAGCTTCTTGACGGAAGGAGAGTGAACCAGAGGGGCTGAAACGGGATTGGGGCAATGAGAGGCGCTGAAAAAGGCCCAGGAGGTAGAGGGGAGACTGCCCATGCCACAAACCGGTGACCATCTTGCCACCAGTCCTGCCCAGCCAACTTCCTGCCAGCTATCCAGCCAGTCAGTGACCTCTGGCGCCCCCAGCGGACCGGAGGAGGAACAGGCCGAGCAGCACGGATCCATATAAACTCAAGAGCAAGGGAAGCATGAGAAGGAAAAATAACAAAGAAATAATGAGCTACCATAACCCCTCAATAACAGATCTCACCAACCCAGAATGGCAGAGATTACCAGAAGAACAATTCAGATCTCTAATACTAGAAACAATACAGAATTTTCAGAAAGAAAGCAGGGAAAATTGGAAAGAATTAAAGGAACAAATAAACAAAGAATTCGACGACCTGAAAAGAAACCAAAGAGAAGCATTGAAGGAAGTGAAAGATGAAATAATCTAAATGAAGGCCTCAATACAAACTATAAACAGCAGATTAGATCACATGGAAAATAGAATATCACTCCTAGAGGATGACCACTCCAAAAATGAATCTATAGTGCATCACTTAGAAAAAAAAAATACGACAATATGAATTGGACGTCGAAGAGATCTGGGCCAATTTTAAAAGAGCTAACCTAAGAATAATAGGCATAGAAGAGGGATTAGAAGTTGAAACTTATGGAATAAACAATCTCTTCAAAGAAATAATATCAGAGAATTTTCCAAACCTCTTTCTATAAAGAGAAGTAGACACACAGGTACAGGAAATGTACAAAACTCCCTCAAGACAAGACCAAAGAACAGGTTTGCCACGCCACATAATAATCAAGTTGACTAATGTAGAGGCTAAGGAGAGAATCTTAAAGGCAGCGAAAGTAAAAGGCCAAGTGACATATAAAGGCAAACCAATTAGAATCACTCCAGACCTCCCAAATCAAGTCATGAAAGCCAGGAGAGGCTGGGGTAACATATTCCAAACTCTGAAAGAAAATAACTTGCAGCCAAGATTCTCATACCCAGCAAAACTCTCTCTTAAAATTGACGGGGATATAAAAATCTTCCATGAAAAACAGAAAATGAAAGAATTCATTTCTTCCAAACCAGCAATAGAGAAAATACTTAAAGAGATCAACTACAAAGAAGAACTAATGAGTAAACGTCAGAACCAGAGAAACAATAATTTCCATGAAGCAAACAACTAAGCAAAGAAGAACAAACACTACCGCAAACAGAAGTCAACACTCAAAAAGTTAGGAATTAAAAATCATCTCTCAATAATCACACTGAATATAAATGGTCTCAATTCCCCAATAAAAAGGCACAAGATGACAAAATGGATTAAAACCCAGAATCCTTCTATTTGCTGTCTACAAGAAACACACCTTACAAGCAAAGATTCCCACAAGTTAAAAGTGAAGGGCTGGAGTAAGGTAATCCAAGCCAATGGAACTCGAAGGCAAGCAGGAGTAGCAACCATGATATAAGATAAATTAGACTTCAAGCCTAAGCTTATCAGAAGAGACAAAGCAGGTCATTTCTTACTAGTAAAAGGAACAATCCAGCAAGAGGAAATAACAATTGTCAACATCTATGCCCCAAAAACGTAGGAGCAGCCACTTTCATAAAATAAACTCTGCATGATATAAAGACACACATAGATCCCAATACACTAATACTAGGGGATTTCAATACTCCTCTTAACATCTCTAGATTGTTCTTCTAAACAAAAGGTCAGTAGAGACGCTTCAGACCTAAAGAATACCATAAACCAAATGGACCTATTAGACACATATAGACTATTCCACCCAACTGCAGCTGAATTCACATTTATCTCAGCCCCACATGGAACCTTCTCCAAAATAGACCACATTCTGGGCCACAAAACGAGCATTGGCAAATTCAAAAAATGTAACATAATTCCCTGCATCTTTTCAGACCACAACGGAGTGAAACTAGAAATAAACTCCAAGAAGACCCAAAGTAACCATGTAAATGCATGGAGACTAAATACTACATTGCTGAATGAAGAGTGGGTCATAGAAGAAATAAGGGGAGAAATTAAAAACTTCCTAGAAACCAATGAAAACAGAGACACAACATATCAAAACCTCTGGGACACCTTGAAGGCAGTACTAAGAGGAAAATTTATAGCACTGAGTGCCCATATAAGAAGAATGGAAACTCACCAAATAAATAACCTAATGACACAGCTCAAAGCCCTTGAAAAACAAGAACAATCTAACCCCAAAGCTAGTAGGAGACAGGAAAACATGAAAATCAGAGCAGAAACTAAAGAAATAGAGAATAAAAAAATACAGAAGATCAAATATGTTTTTAACAACTTGTACTTAACAAAGATGTATGCTTTATTGCATGAATTACTACAATAAAAATAAATTAAAAAAAAAGAAAACTAAAAGCTGGTTCCTTGAAAAAATAAACAAGATAGATAAACCATTGGCCTATCTAACCAAAAGAAAGAGAGAATCAACCCAAATTACCAAAATAAGAGATGAAAAAGGTGATATTACCATCGACAGTATGGAAATACAGAAGATAGTCAGAAACTATTTTGAAAAACTGTACTCCAACAAAATGGAAAATCTAGAAGAAATTGACAAATTTCTAGATACATACAACCTCCCTAAACTGAGTCAAGAAGATATAGAAAACTTAAACTGACCAATAACAATCAAAGAGATAGAAACAGCAATAAAGAGTTTACCATCAAACAAAAGCCCAGGACCAGATGGTTTTCCAAGTGAATTTTATAAAACATTTATAGAAGAGCTAATCCCAATACTCCTCAAGCTATTCTGTGAAATAGAAAGAAATGGGATCCTCCCAAACACATTTTATGAAGCCAACATCACATTAGTACCAAAGCCAAATAAAGACAGCTCAAGAAAAGAAAACTATAGGCCTATATCACTGATGAACTTAGATGCAAAACTGCTAAACAAGATACTAGCAATGCGCATCCAAGACCACATCAAGAAAATTATTCACTATGACCAAGTCGGGTTCATCCCAGGAATGCAAGGCTGGTTCATCAAACGAAAAACAATCCATGTAATTCACCACATAAACAGAACGAGAGACAAAAATCACATGATCATCTCAATTGATGCTGAAAACGCATTTGACAAGATTCAACACCCATTCATGCTACAAGCACTTCAGAGAATCGGAATACAAGGAATGTACCTTAACATCATAAAGGCAATATACAATAGGCCCACAGCCAATATCATATTAAATAGAGAGAAACTGCAAGAGTTTCCACTAAAAACAGGAACAAGACAAGGATGTCCATTATCACCACTCCTGTTCAATATAGTACTCGAGACTCTAGCCAGGGCAATAAGGCAAGAGAAGGAAATCAAAGGGGTAAAAATAGGGAAAGAAGAACTAAAACTATCCCTTTTTGCAGATGACATGATACTATACTTAGAAGACCCAACAAACTCAACCAAAAAACTTATAGAACTGATCAACAAATTCAGCAAAGTGTCCGGATACAAAATCAATCTTAAAAAAATCAGAAGATTTCCTGTATGCCAACCATAAATCCACTGAAAGAGAAATCCAGAAAAAAATTCCACTTATAATAGCACCCCGAAAAATAAAATACTTGGGGATAAACCTAACCAAGCAGGTAAAAGACCTCTATAAGGAAAAGTATAAAAAGTTGAAGAAAGAAATCAATGAAGACCTTAGAAGATGGAAGGATCTACCATGCTCTTGGATAGGCAGAATAAATATCATCAAAATGGCCATCCTTCCAAAGCTGATCTACAGATTCAATGCAATACCCATTAAATTACCAAGGATGCTCCTCACAGACATAGAAAGATCAGCCCTTAAATTCATTTGGAACAACAAAAAGCCCAGGATAGCCAAAGTAGTTCTTTGCAATAAGAACCATGCAGGAGATATCACAATACCTGACTTCAAACTCTACTACAAAGCCACAGTAATAAAAACAGCATGGTATTGGCACAAAAACAGACACATAGACCAATGGAGCAGAATAGAAGACTCAGAAACAGACCCACGTGCTTACAGTCAACTGATTTTTGACAAAGGAGCCAAAAATATACACTGGAAAAAAGATAGCCTCTTTAACAAATGGTGTTGCCAAAACTGGCTAACCATATGCAGGAAACTGGAAATAAACCCCACTTTCTCACCCTGCACAAGAGTCAACTCAAGGTGGATCAAAGACATGGAAGTTAGGCCGGAGACCTTGCAGCTACTTGAAGAGGGCATAGGACCAACACTTCAAAACATAGGCACAGGTAAAAACTTTCTCAACAAGAACTCCAAAGCACAAGCAACTCAAAGGAAGATCAATATATGGGACTGCATTAAACTGAAGAGCTTCTGTGCAGCAAAGGAAACTATCAAGAACCTCAACAGAGAGCCTATAGAGTGGGAGAAGATTTTTGCCAGTTACTGTTCAGATAGAGGTCTAATATCTAGGATATACAGAGAACTCAAGAAAATCACAGCCAAGAAAGCAAATAACCCAATCAAAAAATTGGCAAAGGATCTAAATAGACACTTCACAAAAGAAGAAATACAAATGGCCAATAAATGTATGAGGAAATGTTCCACATCATTGGCAATCAGAGAGATGCAAATCAAAACTACCTTGAGATTTCACCTAACTCCAATCAAAATGGCAATCATCAAAAGCACAAAAAACAACAAATGCTGGCTGGGGTATGGAGAAGTGGGAACCCTAATACATTGTTGGTGGGATTGCACATTAGGGCAACCACTTTGGAAAACAGTATGGAGGATACTCAGACATATGGGAATGAACCTACCATATGATCCAGCAATACCACTTCTGGGCATCTACCCAAAAGAATGGAAAGCAAACTATCAGACCGACGTATGTGTATCTATGTTTATAGCTGCACAATTTACAATAGCCAAACTATGGAAACAGCCAAGGTGTCCATCGACAGATGAATGGATTACAAAACTATGGGATATGTACACAATGGAATTTTACTCAGCCATAAAGAAGAACAAAATCATGTTATTTTCAGGGAAATGAAGGCAACTGGAAAACATTATGTTAAGTGAGATTAGCCAGTCACAAAGAGTAAAGAAGCATATGTTCTCCCTAATATGCGGATACTAGGGAGAAGATGGGGCATAAGAGGTTCTCCAGATGAAAAAGGAGAGACCCTCGAAAGCAAAGAAGTTGATTTAACCGAAGGGGTTGGACAGGGGAGGGGGCACACTAATGTATATCAAGGTCACTCACTAAACTGAACTTAAGAGGGAGGGAGGGTGAGGGAGTGGGGTGGGAATTTGGGGAAGGGGTCAAATGAGAATTGTGAGCACATATATCGTTATCAATTTGTACCTAACAAAGATTTATGCTTACAATGTATGAATAAAAATAAAAATTAAAAAAAAAAGAAAAAGAAAATAGGACTAGGCTCGGAATGTAATTCAGAGATAGAGCACCCTGGTTTCTATCCCCAGTACTACCAAAAAAAAAAAAAAAAAAAAAAGAGGCCTAAGCGGCAGGCCCACATCAAATACCAAATCTCAAATCTGCTGGCTCTTTGATCCTGGAATTTTCAGTCTCCAGAACTGAGAAAAATAAAGTTTTGTTGTTTAAAAGGCTCTCAGTTGCTGGGCATGGTGGCGCAAGCTTGTAATCCCAGCATTTGGGAGGCTGAGACCAGAGGTTCAGGGTTCATGGCCAGTCTCAGCTACTAGTGAGGCACTCCACAAGTGAGACCCCGTTTCAAAATAAAGAATAAAAAGTCGGGCTGGGGGTATAGCTCGGAGGTAGAATGCCCCCGAGTTCAATCCCCAGTACCGCAAAAAATAAAAATAAATAAATAAAAGGCACTCAGTCAGCTATTTTGGTATAGCAGTCTGAACAGACTGATACAGAATGCAGAGTACATATCAGTATGTTTAAAGGATTAAGAGAAAACCAGGAGCAGTGGATCATTCCTCTAATCCCAGTGCTTGGGAGGCTAAGAGAGAAACATTGCAGATTGAAGATCAGCCTCAGCAACTTAGTGAGACCCTCTATAAGTTAGTGAGACCCTCTATAAGTTAGTGAGACGCTGTTTCAAACTAAAAAACAAAGAGGGCTGGAGGTGTAGTTTGGAGGTAGAATGTTCCTGGGTCCAATCTCCAGTATGAGAGAGGGCGGGAGAGGGAGGGAGGGAGGAAGACAGGCAGGCAGGCAGGCAGGAAGGAAGGAAGGAAGGAAGGAAGGAAGGAAGGAAGGAAGGAAGGAAGGAGAAGGGGAAAGGGAGGAAGAAAAGAAAGGAAGAAGAAAAAAGAAAGAAAGAGGAATAAAGGCATAAACAGAATAAGGGGCTTCCAACAATGGTCAGGTTCTTCCTATGCTTCTCTTCTCTCACTGAACAATTCAGTCCAAAATCTACTAGGTGAGGCAAAAACAAACAAACAAAGTATTTGTTTTGGGGAATCATGTGACTGTGCATTTGTTGTCAGGGACTGAGTGGAGTGAGAGAAGCACTCATGGGGAGGGAATAGTTGCAGTGGTGGCCTGATGTCAGATGCCAGAGCCTAAATGGGATGAGGAAAGCAATTCCTTAGATGAGGGACAGGTTGTAATCCAATTGGTTAATGAATTATACAGACAGCTTATGATATAAATTTTATAACATCAGACATGGATAAAAAAAGACAAAAATTGGTAAAAATCATTAGTCGATATATTTTAAAGTGCTGTCCTCTTTTCTAGTGGTAACAGAATATTTTCTTGAGCAAATTAACCTCAATGTAATAATGCAAACAAAAAAGACTCATAAACCAGACACTGAAGAAAGAATATATTCCCATCATCTGCAAGCAGACATAAATCATCAGCAAATGGTTAGACCAGAAAATAAGATTCCCTATCATGGGGCAAATAATGAAGAAAAAGTTGGTTTAGTGAAAACTGGAGTAATAAGTAGATTTAAACAAGAACCAGATATAGAAATAGAGAGATGGAAAGGGAGATTCTATTTCCAATCGAGGTTCACTCTAAAAGCCAATAAAGGTATGGTGTATAGACATTTTTAAGTCATGAGGTACATACCTTTTTGTGTACTGGGGATGGAACCCAAAGGCATTCTATTCCTGAGGTACACCCCCAGACCTTTTTATTTATTTATTTATTTATTTATTTATTTATTTATTTATTTATTTTTGAAATAGGGTCTTGCTAAGTTGCCGAGTCTATCCTCGAACCTATGATCCCCCAGCTCAGCCTCCGTGTATTGGGATTACAGGCATGTGCCACCACACTGGGTTAATGAGGTACATTTCTAAAGCAAAGTAGTTAAGCAGGCTCAGGTGTTGAGCATATCCCTGGGGTTTTCAAAACCATGACAGCATAATTTGAGTGATGTTAAAATGTGAATCTCGGCCGGGTGTGGTGGCTCACACTTGTAATCCCAGTATTTGGGAGGCTGAGACAGGAGGATCACAGGTTCGTGGCCAGCCTTGGCAAATTATCGAGACTCTCAGCAACTTAGTGAGACCCTGTTTCAAAATAAAATAGGGCTGGAGGTATAGATCAGAGGTAGAATGCCCCTGGGTTCAATCCCCAAAACCACACAAAAATGATAATAAACTTGATGTTTATATAAGGTCAGTGAAAATGTAATACTGATACAGGATTCCTAAATTAGATACAAAACAAATTTTATGTTATTATAGGGTAACATAACTTTAACTACTGGAATTATCTTCTCTAATGGTAAATAATTTGCATCTTATTAATTTGCATCTTATCTCTTACAGAGATATTAAATGCTGGATCCAAGGTAGGCACAGTGGTTCATGCCTGTAATCTCAGTACTTGGGAGGCTGAGACAGAAAAATCACAGGTTCTAGGCCAGCTGCAGCAACTTAGTGAGACCCTCAGCAGTTTAGTGAGACCCTGTTTCAAAATTTAAAAATAGGACTGGTGGTGTATCTCAGAGGAAGAATGCCCCAGGCTTCAATCCCCAGTACAAAACATTTTTTAAATAAATGCTAGATCTAACAAATAGTTAAAGTAAAATGAGGTTAAACGCCCACCAGATAATCCTTGGATGAGTTTGTGATACCACAAAGATACACACTCATTCTTTTACCTTATTTCCATGTTATGGATAATTACTACAAATAAAGTGACTCTCTTATTTGAATGTTCTAATGGTTTGATTTGTTTTTCTTCTTTTCCCTTGCATAGTTCACTTAGAATCTGACTTTACAGTCTCTGCAAATATAAGAAAAGGTTGTGCTAGTGATTAGGATTTGCATTTTAAGCAGTCAGAAACCATTTGGTTATTAAAGAACACATTTTAATTTTAATTTTTAATTGACATGTATTTCTACTAATTTCTGGGGTATATTATTATAGTTCAGTACATGTGTACAATGTGCAGTGATCAAATCAGGGTAATTCCCATTTCTGTCTTCTCAAATATTATCATTTCTATACAGTAACTTCACATAAAAGACATAATATAGTTTGCCTTCAAGTTACCACTATCTCATGTTAATATTTTCCCTTTAAGTAAATTGATATTCTCCAAACTTGTGGAATTTAGCCATAGCATTGCTCAAAGAGATGTTTCCAGAAATACACTATAAAATAAAGAGGCTTAAAAATCAACTGACATAAGCCAGGCGTGGTGGCACATGCCTGTAATCCCAGGACTTGGGAGGCTGAGACAGGAGGATTACAGGTTTGAGGACAGCCTCGGCAATTTAGTGAGACTCTCAGCAATAGCGAACCCATTTCAAAATAAGAATAAAATAGAGCTAAGCGTGTAGCTTGGAGATAAAATGCCCCTCGGTTCAATCCATAGTACCACACACACACACACACACATACACACACACACACACACACACACACACAAATCAACTGACATTTCACCTCAAGAATCTAGAGAAAGGGTGATTGGATTTAATCAGTGCATATTGTATGCATGTATGGAAATAATCACACTGAACCTCATTAATATGTACAAGTATAAAAATAAAAGTTTAAATTAATTTAAAAACATTTCATATAAGTATATGTATGCTACATTTTATTTATCTGTTTATCAGTTCATGGACAACACAATATTTCCACTTTCTGGACATTGTGAATAATCCTACTATGAGCACTGGGTATATAAATACCTCTTAGAGAGCCAGGTATAGTGGCCCATGCTTGTAATCCCAGTACTTGGGAGGTTGAGACAGGAGGATTGCAGGTTCATGGCCAGTCTCAGCTACTTAGTGAGGCTCTCCACAACTTAGTGAGACCTTGTTTCAAAATAAATAATAAAAAATGGGGCTGGGGTATAGCTCCGAGGTAGAATGCCCCTGAGTTCAATCCCCAGTACCAACAAAAAAAAAAAAAAAAAAAAAAACCTCTTAGAGTCAGCAATAAAATGTTAAACCATAGTATAAAATACGATATAAAAAAATCAACAAAGCCAGACACAAGTTCTTTGAAAATATTTATTTTTTTTTTTTGCGGTACTGGGGATTAAACCCAGGGGCAGTTCACCTCCGAGCTATACCCCTAGCCTTATTTTATTTTCATTTTTTAACAGGGTCTTGCTAGGTTGATTGAGAGTCTCACTACTTGCTGAGGCTGTCCTCGAATCTGTAGTCCTCCTGTCTCAGCCTCCCAGGTACTGTGATTACAGGCATGCACCACCAGGCCTGGCTGAAAATGTGTTTTTTAATCGATCAACTTGTAGCACAAATTGTCAAGGAAAGAAAAAGAAAATTTACCAATTGCCCATATCAGGAATAATATCACTATATATCATAAAAACTTTAAAAAGAAAATAAGGTCTGGTCTCAACTCTTGAGATGTGGGAGGGGTGTGCTGGAGGCACAGATTGTATAGACCACTGGAGCTATGGATGAGGAAGAAGAACATGGGGAGAAGGATAGTCGTGAATTGGTTCCCATTGGGATGAAGCAAACAGAGGAGGAGGAAAAGTGTGGTCCTGCCACCAAGATCCCAGTTACAATGATCACTGGATATTTCAGTGCTGGGAAGACATCATTTCTTGAACTATATTTTGACAGAGCAAGATAGCAAAAGAATAACAGTCATTTTAGATGAATTTGGGGAAGGGAGCATGACAGAGAAATCCTTAGCTATAAGCTATGGAGGTGAGCTCTGTGAAACATGCCTCTGGTGGTCTAGTGAAGTACAACAGCTATTGAGAATTTGATGCAAAATGGGCAATTTGAGTATATATTGCTAGAGACTACTGGGTTAACAGATCCTGGTGCTGTGGCTTCTATGTTTTATGTTGATACTGAATTAGGGAGTGAATATTCATCTTGATAGTAGCTTAATTGTTGTAGATTCAAAATATGGCTTAAAACATTTATTTATTTATTTTGTGTGGTACTGAGGATTGAACTCAGGGACATTTTACCTCTGAGCTATACCTCCAACTCTTTTTATTTTTTATTTTGAGACAGGGTCTCACTAAGTTGCTGAGAGTTTTGGTATGTTGGTAAGTCTTTCCTTAAGTCTGCAGTCCTCCTCTCTCAGCCTCCCAAGTACTGAGACTATAGGCATGCACCACCATGCCCAGTTCTGCTAAATGTTTAAAACCAGCCAGGCATGGTGGTACATGCTTGTAATCCCAGTACTTGGGAGGCTGAGACAAGAGGATCTCGGGTTCAAAGCCAGCCTCAGCAACTTAGTGAGACCCTGTTTCCAAATAAAAATAAAAATCAGACTGGGGGTCTAGCTTGGAGGTAGAATGCCCCTGGGTTCAATTCCCAGCACCACACAAAAAAATTAGCAGAAAAAAATCTGATGGCTTCATCAATGAAGCTGCTAAGAAAAAAATCTTTCTCATCAATGAAACAGAAGGTTCCAGAAGAGGATTTAAATAAATGAAGATCAGTTATTAGATCAATAAATGGGTTAGGAAACATTTTAGAAGCACAAAGACCAAGAGTCGATCTCTCTAATGTATTAGGCTTTCATGCCTTTATAGTCTCTCTGGAATGTGCTTGGAGAAAAAACATGTGTGCAGGTAACACAACCTGGCCTTGATCAGAATATTGTTACAGTCACATTCGAAGTGCCAGGAAGTGCAAAGGAAGGTCTAAATGTATTTATTCAGAATCACCTGTGGGGACAGTATGTGAAGAATAAGGAGAGTCACTGCCATATGGTGCTAAAGGGGCTGATGATCAAAAGGGAACTACAAGAGATTGTCCAAGGTGTCCATAAGTGCTATGATCTGGAAGACACTTCATTGGGCTGGAAAGATGACCCTGAGAGAACAGATCAATTGGTGCTTACTGGCAAGAACTTAGATAAGGATGTCCTTAAACAACTATTTATAGCTACTGTGACAGAAACAGAAAAAGCAGCAGACAGCATGTTTCAAAGATCAAGTTCGTCCATAAAACCAGAATTATTTCTTAGTAAAAGGTTTTGTTAATAAAAATTTAGAATGTTTTCTACTACTGCAAGGGTGTATTTAAAGTATCTATACTTTTCATTATATCTGTTATGAATTCTAATTTTTTTAATTAAAAAAATTGTGGTGCTGGGGATTGAACATAGGAGCATTCTACCTCTGAGTTATACTCCTAGCCCCATTTTTATTTTTTATTTTGAAACAGGGTCTCACTAAGTTGCTGAGACTGGCTTTGAACCTGTGACCCTGATGTCTCAGACTCCCAACTACTGGAATTACAGGCATGTGCCACCATGCCCGGGTCCAATGTACTTTAGTATTTATTTTATAAAATATGTCAAATTCAGTAAATCAGTACTGCAAGTGAGCCGGGCATGGTAGTGTACTCTTGTAATCCCAGTACTTGGGAGGCTGAGACAGGAGGAGCACAGGTGCATGGCAAGCCTCAGCTACTTAGTGAGGCCCTCCACAACTTAGTGAGACCCTATTTCAAAATAAAGAATAAAAATAGGGCTGGGGGTGTAGCTCAGATATAGAATGCCCATGAGTTCAATCCCCAGTACTGCAAAAAAATCTATACTGCAAAATATTTAACACTCATATAATAAAATATACTGTCCTCTGGGATGAAAAACAGAAAAAGAAAATAAGAGGATATGATGAAACAACTCAATGCAAAAAATGAAAATCTGGATGAAATGGTCAAATTTCTTGAATATAAATACTGATAGCTTGATGTGGTGGTTCTCACCTGTAATCTTAGTACTTGGAGGCTGAGACAGGAGGATTGTAAGTACAAGGCCGGCCTTGGCAACTTAGTAAGACCCTGTTTCAAAAATAAAAAATAAGCCTGGCCTGGTGGCACATGTCTGTAATTCCAGTATATGGGAGGCTGAGATGGGAAGATCCCAAGTTTGCAGTCAGCCTCAGCAATTTAGTGAGGCCCTCCACAATTTAGTGAGACCCTGTTTCAAACTAAAGAATAAAATAGAGCTGGGGGGAGTGTAGCTCAGAGTTAGAACGCCCCTTGGTTAAATCCCCAACATAACTAACTAACTAACTAACTAACTAACTAACTAAATAAATAAATAAATAAATAAATAAATAAAATAAGCCCGGCCTGTTGGCACACACCTGTAATCCTAGTACTTGGGAGGCTAAGAAAGGAGGATTGTGGGTTTGAATCTGGTCTCAGCAACTTAGTGAGACCTTGTTTTAAAATAATAAATAAATATAAAAAAGTTGCCAGCCTAGGCAACTTACAAGACCCTGTTTCAGAATAAAGTAAAAAGTTTTGGGGATGTGGATTCAATCCCAGCACTGGGGAAAAAATCTTTCTCCAGAGCTAATCTAGTATGGACAAATTAAAGGAAGTTATTAAGGGTCTTTTGGTTGAAAGGGTGGGAACGAACTCTAAAAAGTGTGGGAGAAGAATGCTCTGAGGCCAGAACACTGAGGAATCCAGGTGCACAGCATCCTTTGTCTTTAGACCTACAGCATGTTCACTGAAACAAAAACTCAGTTAACTGCAAAGATCAAAGTGCTTCTTTTGAATTCCATATACATGAAATGATTAAGGGTCAAATTGTGTCTCCTCAAATTCATATGTTGAAGTCCTAACCCACAATATCCTAAAGCATGACTCTTTTTTAAGATAAGACCTTTAAAGAAGTACTTAGGGGAGAGCATTAAGGTGGTCTTGACTGGTGACTGGTGTACTTAGAAGAAAAGGACATTAGGACACAGACCTGTACAGTAGGATAATTGGTGTGTTAATTTTTTATCATTGTGATAAAATACCTGAGAAAAATAAAAAAAGGAAGAAATATTTACTTTGGCTCATGATTTTAGAGGCTTCAGTCCAGGGTTGACTTACTCCACTGCTTTGGACCTGAAGAGAGGCAGAACAGTCACAGAAGCAGGACTTGTGACAGCTAGGAAATAGAGTGAAGAAGAGGCCAGGAACAAGATATAGTCTCCAAGGGTATACCCCCAAGGACCCACTCCCTTCAACTAGTTTCTGTCTCCTTACACTTCCCACCACCTCCTAACTAACCACTTGGCTATGAATCCATCAATGGATTAATCAGTGTTTGAGGTTAGAGTTCTCATGATCCAATTATTTCCTAAAAGCCCCACATCTGAACATTATTGCAGTGGGTATCAAGCCTTCAACACATGAGCTTTTTGGAGACAGATTCAAATCACAGCACATGGGGAGATGCAGAGAGAAGATGCCTGTCTATAAGACAAGAAGAGAGGCCTCAACAGAGATCACTCTTGCTGACAACTTGATCTTGGACTTCTTGCCTCCAGAACTGTGAGAAAAATTCCATTATTCAGGCCACCCAATCTGAAGTACTTTGTTATGGAAACCCTAGCGAAATCACTCACTCACACACACACACACACACACACACACACACACACACACACACACACCAGAAATAATCAAGAAATAAAACTGAAATTCTCAATAATAGTATGTATAATGGCATCAAGCACTATCAAATACCCCAAAATACATCTTTTTTTAAAGTTGTACATCAAAATGACAACTACAAAATATTAGTGAAATTAAAAATATATACCAATCATTTTTTTTCTGTACTGGGGATTGAATCCAGGGTGCTGTACCATTGAGCTACAGACACATCCTTAGACACACCCTTAGTTATATGTTTGTTTATTTTTTAGACAATCTCACTAAATTGCTGATTCTGGCCTTGAATGTGTAATTTTCCTGCTTCAGCCTCTTCAGTAGCTGGAATTACAGGTGTGTACCACCATTCATTGCTATTTCAAGTTTTGTGTTTGATTGTTTTGTTGTTGTTTTGGTACTGGGGATTGAACCTAGGGCATTCTACCTCCAAGCTACCCAGCCCTATTTTATTTTTTAAATAAAAACAAAATACTCCCAGACCTATTTTATATTTATTTTGAAAGAGGGTCTTGCAAAGTTACTGAGGGTCCCCCTGAGTTGCTGAGGCTGCCCTTGAACCTGTGATCCTCCTGTACTAGTCACCCAAGTACTGGGATTACAGGTCAATGCCAGAATACCCGATCTTATTTTGTGTTTTTGATGCTTTGATGTCTGGAACCTTGCTGACCCTGGAAGTATTTCTCCTCCCACAACTAGCCAGGTTCTAGAGAGACTGAAGGACTCATCTGTGAGCTTCACATATGCACACCAACAAATCCAGAACCCATACCCCCAACCACCAACCACCAACCACTTCCTTTATTGAACTCGCACACTCCATCTGTCTTAATCACCCCAGGGCCAAGTACCAGATGACTAGGGACAACTTCTGTGTCCCAGAACCCACTGAAATTATTTAGACCAGCCAACCCTAAACCTAGTTATCCTACCTTGCCCATTTTTCCTATAACAACCATGATAAAGGCTCTTGCCCACCATTTACCCATCTCATTCTACCTTTTTTTTTTTTACAGTACTGGGGATTGAACCCAGGGGCATTCTACCTCTGAGCTACACCCCCAGTCCTATTTTATATTCTTTATTTTGAAACAGGGTCTCACTAAGTTGCAGAGGGCCTCAATAAGTAGCTGAGGCTGGCTGCGAACCTGCGATCCTCCTATCTCAGCCTCCCAAGTACTGGGGTTACAAGCATGTGCCACCATGCCCGGCTCCATCTCATTCTACCTTCTGACCAACTCAAGCTTCCAAGTATGTACCCCAACCTTATGGCACCATGGCATGGCATGCCCCCTTCCTCTTAGGAATTATGTGTAATAACATCTTTTTGTGTGTGTGCTGAAGATCTAATCCAGGGCCTTGTGCTTTCTGGGCAAGCACTCCACCACTGAGCTACATCTTTTCAATGGCAGTCATCTGATAATCTGTTGGCCTTATGATACCCAAGTAATAGAAAAATCTATATTAAAATAAGATGTTCTAACTAAATGGGAACATGTACCAGAATCATGAATTAAGACTCAATAGTATAAAAATGTCAATTCTCCCAAAATAGATACATAGAAGCAACACAATCTCAACAAAAGCCTCAGCACTGTGTGTGTGTGTGTGTGTAAAATTAACATGCTATTTCTAAAGTTTATGTGGGAAGTGAAAGGGCCAGAAATAGCCCAAACAATCTTGTCTTAGATGACTTATACCACCAGACATAAAGACCTATTACAAAGCTATGATAAACTCAATGTAATAGCTACACAAAGATAAACAAATTGACCAATAGAACTGAACAGAGAGGCCAGAAAGAAAGCCACTTAAGTAATGTGATTCATGACATTATGATGACATATAGTGCACTGAGAAAAGGATGTCTTTTTCAATAAATAGTGCTGGGTCAATTAGATATATGAATGGTCAAAAGTGAACCTTGACACCTATATTCACTAATTAATTATTTCCAGATGAATTACTGACCTAAATGCCAAAGGTAAAGCAGCAGAGTTTTTAGGTGAATATAGTCATAATCATGATCATGGATTGGGCAACGATTTCTTAAATAGGCATTAAATGTCCAAGCTTCAAAGAGAAAAACATTAAATGAACTACATCAAGATCATAAACATCAGCTGGGCGTGGTGGTACATGCTTGTAATCCCAGCATTTGGGAGGCTGAGACCAGAGGATCTGGGCTCGCGGCCAGCCTCAGCTACCTAGTGAGGCACTCCTCAACTTAGTGAGACCTGGTTTCAAAATAAAGAATAAAAAATAAGGCTGGGATTATAGCTCAGACATAGAATGCCCCTGAGTTCAATCTCCAGTACCGACCGCAAAAAAAAAAAAAAAGATCATAAACATCGCCTGTAATCCCCGTACTTGGGAGGCTGAGACAGGAGGATTGCAGGTTTGAAGCCAGCCTTAGCAGTTTAGTGAGGCTCTCATCAATATAGTAAGATACCTGTTTCCAAATAAAAAATAAAATAGGGTCAGGGTGTAACTTGGAGGTAGAATGCGTCTGGGTTCAATTTCTAGCAACACATACACACACACACACACACACACACAATAAACATCTGTTATCCCAAAACACCATCAATATCCAGGTGTGGTAGTGCACGCCTATAATCTTAGTACTTGAAAGACTGAGACAGAAGAGGCACAGGTTCAAGGACAGCCTCTGCAAAGTAGCTAGACCCTTAGCAACCTAGGGAGTCCCTGTTTCAAAAAAGAAAGAAAAAAAACTACTGGGGGTGTAGCTCGGAGGTAGAATGGCCCCTGAGTTCAACCTCCAGTACCACCAAGAAAAAGAAAAAGAAAACAAAAAAACACCATTAATAGACTGAAAGACAATTCACAAAAAAATAGAAGATATTTGCCACATATATTACTTTTTGAAGGAATTATTACCTGATAACCATGGAACTTAATAGGCAATAGTTATCTAATGACTGCTTTCTGAGGTACCTGGAGGGTAGGACTTCAACATATGAATTTGGGGTGTTCATGGGGACACATTCATTCCTTTTCATATTTTCTACCAA
This sequence comes from Graphiurus murinus, assembly GCA_004027655.1. NCBI lineage: Eukaryota > Metazoa > Chordata > Mammalia > Rodentia > Gliridae > Graphiurus > Graphiurus murinus. The sequence continues at coordinate 225,509 of PVLC010000242.1, read as the reverse complement.
AGCAGAGGGGCAGTAGATGCTAAATGTAAGAAGGCCCAAGTAGGGCAGAAGGAGGATGGGCTTTGATCATTCTCTATAGGTTGGCACCACAATTAACAAAAAGAAGACAGGGGAGGGCCCCTGAGGGTCAATCAGAGACCTAATTACTACCTCAAGGTCACATAGCTTCTTATTTCCCATGCTGAGAAAAGAGTGAACAATTGTATAATCATGCCTATGTGAAACGTGTGTAGTGAGGGAAAAGTCATAATGATTAGAGTTTACTAGAACAGAATAGCAATTGCTCACTGGTGGCCCATTCAGTAATTTCCTGGTTTGGGGTGAGTAAATATGTAGTCCTCCAAGGCAGGCACTACTACAGTCTTAACTCCAGGGCCCCACATAAGGTTAACCATATCTCTGAGTACAACAAAGGTTGTGAAATTCTAGGTGTACCTCCCTTAGTCATGTGACAACATGCTCTTAGCTGTTTGAAGACAGAGAAGCAGCTATGGCAAAGGAAAACGGGTCCCAGGTTCTGCTGGCCACTGTGGCAGTGCCTCTGAGTCCGTGGGTTAGAGAGGGCAGGTGATTGGGGTTGGAGCAGGGACTCAGGAGTGGAGAAGAGGGAACCCACTAAAGAGAGAGTCAGGGAGCAGAACAGATTTGGTGACTCTGTGGAGACCAGTAAGACCGTGAGAGATGAAGAGGGCTGGGGAAAGGTGGAGGAAGGTGGTGCAACTGACAGGAGGTCCCCCAGGGGCAGAGTTCAGGGAAGAGAAGGAGCTCATTTCTGAGCCAGAAGCTACAGTATCAAACCAGGTAGCTAAAGTATTTTCATAGTCCTGTTCTGCCTCATCATGAAGTCAAGGACCACCTACCTCACCCCCACGTTCTTTGGGGCCCAAGATTTCCTCTTGAGGATCTCTGAGATTCCCTAGAATTTTCCATCAGTAGTGGTTTCCCAGGTGACTTTTTCTTATTCACTGGATATGACAGAGAAGGGACAGCAATGGGGGTATGATGGAGACTGAAACTAAAGGAGAGACTGTTAGCCAGGCATGGTGTTACACACCTGTAATCCTAGTACTTGGGAGGCTGAGACAGGAGGATTTCAGGTTCAAAGCCAACCTCAGCAACTTAGTGAGACCCTGTTTCTAAAATTAAAAAGGGCTGGGGGTGTAGCTTGGAGATAGAATGCCTCTGGGTTCAATCCCTAGTACCAGAAAATTTTAAAAAGGGGAGACTGTACCTACCTTAGATGCTCAGATAGTGAAGTTCGACCAAGGGAAGAAAAATAAGTGTGAACAAGATAACCCATTGAAATAAGAACACGTTTCTATGATTCTAGGTTTATTTTTTAATTATTTGGTACTGGAGATTGAACCTAGGGGTATTCTACCTCCAAGCTACACCCTCAGACCTATTCAATTTTTAATTTGGAAATAGAGTCTTGCTAGGTTGCTGAGAGTCTCACTAAGTTTGACGTCAAACTTATGATCCTCCTGTCTCAGCCTCCCCAAAACTTGGGTTGCAGGTGTGTGTCACCATGCCTGGCATGACTCAGTGTCTAATGGCCTGGTAAGGATCCACAGAGTCAGTACTAACTTGCTGCTGAATCCAGGGAAATGGGCAGGACAAACAATGGCCTACAGTAAATGAAGCAGCCATGCCCAAACTGATTAGATATTGGGGAAGGAGTCTGAGATTTCACAATACCAGGGGTGTAGAAATGTTAGAATGGAATTATGATGGGAGACCAGATAAAACACCACCTGACCTTGTTCGCTGGGAAAGCTCAGCTGTTCCCTCCCCAGGAATGTACTGGTGAGCAGGTGCACCAGCTTTTCTGAGAAGATCAAAGGCTCCATGATAGTGTTTGCCCAGTATGCACAAGGCCCCAGGTTCAATCCCTAAACACTGCAAAAACAAAACATGGTGACTGTCTTCTGCAGACTGGGATTCTCAATACAGGATGATGTGGTAGACCTGGCCCTCCCCTTATATCAAGAGGGAAGTGATCGGATTCCAGAATACAGAAGCCAAATGATGATTTTTTAACTGATCTAAGTGAGATGGATGTAATTATCACAATGGGCCATGTTATGGTCTGAATTGTGCCCCCTCCCAAAAACATTTGTATGTTGAAGTCCTAATTCCCAGTACTTCAAAATATGGCTGCATTTCGAGATAGAATTTTTAAAGAAGCAATTAAGTCAAATGAAGGGAGTAGGATGGGACCTAATCCAACATAACTGGTGTCCTTTTCAGAAGACAATAGAATACAAATAGACAGAGGGAAGACATGTGAAGCCACAAGGAGAAGGTGCCATCTACAAGCCAAGGAATGAGGGTTCAGAAGAAACCAACCCTGCCGAAACCTTGAGCTTGGGCTTCTGATCTCTGGGACTGTGAGAAAATAAATTTCCATAGTTTAAGCTGCCTGATTTAGGTGACTTTGACAGTCTGAGTAGGTAGAGGTTGTGAGGCTGGGATAGCAACTGGAATGCCTTGAGTTGCAGAAATGTGTTGCACTGACTAACAGACATGGTAGTCCTAGGAAAGAAATAAACGGGCAGTTACCTGGCAATGATAATTGATTTGTATGCACCCTAGCAATTTAAAGCTGGGAGAAGAAGGCTGTGGTCAGCCACTGCAGTGGAAAAACCAGGATCCTTTATCCAGTTTCCAGATCCAATCAGTTCTCAGACCCAGGGTACAACAGTTGACGGATAGGCTGGGTACTCTTGGAAAGAACTCCACAATACTACTGAAAGAATCTATAATAAATATTCTCCATCCTTCCCCCAAAGGTGCCAATGTCCATTTGCCCTCAGTTAGGAAGGAGTTGAACCAAGCAGCTCATTTATCAAGGCTAGCACTCACTGGCAGCGGAGGATAGAAAAGCTGAAGATAGGACAACAGTATGTCAAAGTCAGAAGAGTCGCCAGGCATGGTGGGCCATGCCTGTAATCCTAGTACTTGGGAGGCTGAGACTGGAGGATTACAGGCTCAAGTACAGTCCCAGCAAATTCGCAAAACCCTCAGCAACTTAGCAAGACCTGTTTCAATATAAAATAATTTTAAAAGGTCTAGGGGTATAACTTGGAGGTAGAATGCCCCTGAGTTCAATCCCAGTACCACACACACACACACACACACACACACACACACACACACACACACAAAAAAAAAAAAAAGCCAGAAAAGTCATCAGTAGTATCTGGAAACCAAATGTCAAGTTTAGGCAATGGGTCAAAGAAGTTAATACTTAAGAGAATGGAAGCAAATATAATTTGGGTTAATTTTTTTACCCAGTTTTTAAGCTCAACATGTGATACTTTAAAAAAAATATTCACATGCAGGCAGGTATGGTGGCGTATGCCTGTAATTTCAGTACTTAGGAGGCTGAGATAGGAGGATCACAGGTTAGAGGTCGGCCTCAGCAACTTAGTGAGACCATGCTTCGAAAAATAAATAAATAAAAAGGACTGGGGAGTAGGTAGAATGACCCTAGGTGCAATCCCCAGTACAAACATTATGTGTATTCATGGATGCTAGATGGACCATTAAATGAATCTGAAGATGTCTTGGAACACCCCTATCTTTTAAGGGCTGAGAATAAGGGGAGACTTTTATCCCTTTTCCACACTGATCCCTTGCTTCCTGTCAATAGCAGAATTCTGGAATGTACAAACTTGAGTGTAGACCTCATTTGCATCCTGTTCATTTTTACATTTTTTGGAATGGTGTCATGTTTTAAGGTGACCCAACTAGCTGGAAATTTGATTTAATAAAAACCACCTTGTTAATTTAAAATGCAAGAAGCTGGATAAAATAGACCCCTTGCTTTAAGAGGATTTGGATTAGGCAATGTTTTCATGCAAGAAAAAGTGATTATAAATAGCGTCTATGCCATTATTGCAAATTCAAGTCAACCTAACAAGATTTTATTGCATTTGCTAGCACCCACCTTTGCAGAAAATCCTTGGGCCTGGTGGTGAATCCTTATGAGATTATCTTGGTATTGCTTTGACAGTACCTGTGGAACTGGTCTGGATTAAAGAACAGTGTTTGCTCCTGGTTTTAAAATCTTCAAAAATAAATGCTGAGTGCTTGCTGCTATTTGTTATGTGAATGCTCTTAAGAAAGGAATTTTAGCATCAACATTAATGGAATTCTTGTGACTACTTTATTAAGTAATAACCCATGCAAATATTTATCAAGAAGCTTAGGGTAGAGATTTCTTTTTTTGCTAGGGCTATAGTGAACATCTGTGTAAGATTATTGTTCACTATCATGGAAAAAGAGAACTTTTTCTGTACATAAACTAAGTAGCATGTGATTTTTGTAACCTACTAACTTATACCCTCATATTGAGGTGATGCTTGGTAGGAAGCAGTTTGATCTCTGGGCAGGCTCAGTTTACCACAGTGGAACCACACAGACCATGAGTATCTGATACATGGAGATGGAATCTTTCCATGCAGAGTGGAAACAGGCATTGTGGGATGGATACAGATGTGTATCCTAACAGACAAATGCAACACCAGAGTTGCCTGCATGAGGAGTTGGCTTTAAGATTGAATAAGTGATTAGAGTGGGTTTAAGGATTACAACTTAAAGTGACAAGAAGCATATTGACAGAGACTTAGAGCAGGGAATGAACTAGAATCTTCTTGGGGATATTCTGAGGAATATTCTGAAGAAAGTCCTCAAATGGGAAGAACACTTATATTAGACACCCTAGACTCTCAGTACTGCTACTACATAATGGTGCCTTCTCCTCCATCTCCCTGACACATGCATAGAAGGAATCCATGTATAGAGGAAGAAATATAGCTTTAGAGCCTTGCAGACCTGCATTCAAGTAATGGTTCTGAAGCCAGGGATGATGGCCCATACCTGTAATCTCAGTACCTAGGAGGATGAGAAAGAAGGATTACGAGTTTGAGGCTAGCCTCCACAATTTAGTGAGACTGTTTCAAAATAAAAAATAAAGATGGCTGGGGGTGTAGCTCAGAGGTAGAATGCTCCTGGGTTCAATTCCAAGTACTGAAAAAACAAAACAAATAATGATTCTGACCTGGCATGGTGGTGCATGCCTGTAATACCAGTATTTGGGAGGCTGAGACAGGAGGATCACAGGTTTGAAGACAGCTTCAGCAAGTAGTGAGACTCTCAGCAACCTAGCAAGACCCTGTTTCAAAACAAAAATAAAATAAGGCTGGGGGTGTAGATCAGAGGTAGAATGCTCCCGGGCTCAATACCCAGCTGGAGGTATAGCTAAGAGGTATAATGCCTCTAGGTTCAATCCCCAGTACCAAAACAATAATTATAATAATATTAATAATGGTCCTGTCATTTACAGTTGTTTTTCCATATTCACAGTTCTGCATCTGCAAATTCAACTAACCACAGATTGAATATCTATATATCTATATCTATCTATCATCTATCTATCTATCTATCTATCTATCTATCTATCTATCTATCTATGTAGCTGGGCTTGGGGGTGCATGCCTATAAGTCCAGTACTTGGAAGACTGAGACAAGATCACAAGTTGAAGACCAGCCTCAACAACTTAGTGAGACCCTTAGCAACTTGTTTCAAAATTCAAGGGTTGAGTAACCCTCAGTGAGACCCTGTTTCAAAATAAAAAATAAAAAGGGCCGAGGGTATAACTTGGAGGTAGAATGCCCCTGAGTTTGGTCCCCAGTATAAAACAAAGAGAAAGAAAATATAAAAATAACAATTGTATCTATGGTGAGCATGTACAGATTTTTTCATTATTATTCTTCACTAAACAATATTGTACAACAACTATTTACATAGCATCCACATTGCAGTTGGTATTATAAGCAATCTAAAGATGATGTAAAGTATATGGGAAAATACACATAAGACTATGCAAAATACTGTGCCATTTTATATAGACAGTTCCTGAGCATCCTCAAAGTTTGGCATTCACAGCGTTTCCTGGAACAAATCCTCCACAGATACATACACCTGCTGTGTGACCTTAGACACGTTACCTTCTCTGATCTTCAATTCTGTCATCTATAAGATAGAAATATAAAGACACCTACCTTACAAAGTGTTTTTTATGATTAATGGAAGCAGTGATCATGTAACAAGGTCATTGAAGTGTCTCAATTCATTAGGTTTATATACATAAGTGGTTTTACTTTATTTCATATTTCTTGGGAAATACGCACTAGCCCTAATGGAGACATAACACCATATTCCTCTAATGTATGAACCTCTTTACCCCATACTGTGGTATTTTGGGAAAAGACCATAGGCTCCAATCTTATCTTTCTGGGACAATCATTAGGCTTATAAGCATATGCCATACATGTCTTTCTCCTTGGTTAACAGGTGGTTGAGGGGCTTTTCCCTGCCCTCCCTCCATGTGTCAGGCCCCTAAGACTCTATCGCTCCTGAAGTTATTTCCTCTGCTCCAGCAGTATATCAAGCACAGTGCCAGCACAATGGCTTTTTTACTTTTAGGGAAAGGATAACTATTAGTTCCCAGTTTGGTAAGCAGGTAAGTCATTTCCAACAATCCCTGTTACCATGAGTGGTTCTCTTAGAGTTTCCCCCTCTCCTGGATTAGGGGAAGGGAAATACCGCACAGCCCCAAACCAGACCTCTTATTGTAGTTGGGGCAGAAAGCTTGCTTTTCTTTCCTTCCTTCTTTTCTTTTCATTCTTTCCTTTGTTTTCTTGGTACTGGGGATTGATCTCAGGGGCATTCTACCTCTGAGCTACACCTCCAGGCCTTTTTAATTTTTAACTTTGAAACAATGTCTCACTAAGTTGCTGAGGCTGGTCTTGAACCTGCGATCCTCCTGTCTCAGCCTCCCAAGGACTGGGATTACAGGCTTGTGCCACCATGTCAGCAAAAGCTGTATTCTCTACAACAAGGTCTGTGTGTGGTGGCTGGCCCTAATAATTGCTAGTCCTCTGAACTTAAAACATGGGATACTAAGTGCCTTTTGCTTTAAGTTTTGGCCCATTTATAGAGTAAATGGATGACTGTCTGGGGCACACAAGTTGTCTATAAAATACAAATGCCAGCTAGGATCAGGCAATCACTTGAGAGTCCCATGTAATTGGACTAAACCCCTGTCCTACATCCATCGAAGCCCAGCACTTGTTTGGGCATTCTGAGCAGAACCTGCTTTTGTCCTAATCACAGGATTCTGGCTGAATTAGCTCAGTGAACAGCTGCTGTCTCCATCTCAGCCTTCTGAAACTTGTGCCCATGCTGGATACTGTGTCTATAGAAGTTGGGAGCCCTGCCCTCGCTGCAAATTTTCCTGACCTGAGTAGCTCTGCAAACTCCCAGCGCTCAGGATGCATCCCATGTGTATTATATCAGAATTCCTGGAGTAGAACTCAGGCATCAGTATTTTTGTGGTACTGGGGATTGAACCCAGGGGCATTCTACCTCTGAGCTACACCTCCAGCCCTATTTTATTTCTTATTTTGAAACAAGGTCATGCTAGGTTGATAAGAGTCTCACTACTTGCTGAGGCTGTCCTTGAACTTATTTTTTTTTAATTTTGAAACATGGTCTTGCTAAATTATTGAGGATCTTGCTAAGTTACTGAGGCTGGCCTCAAACCTATGAACTTCCTGTCTCAGCCTCCCAAGTGCTGGAATTACAAGCATGCATCACCACACCCAAATAAGTATCAGTATTTTTTAAAGCTCCCCAAGTGCCTGTGTTGTGCAGTCAAGGTGGAGAAACAGCACTTTCCAAGTTCAGACATACCTGAGTTTAGTTCCAGCTCTACCACAGATGGACTGATAAACCTGGAATAAATCACCTAAGCTTTCTGAATCTCAGTTTGTTCATCTTTAAAACACTGCTATGAAGAATCCATGAGTTAATTCAGGTGAAGTGTAGTTCCTGGCAGAGTAAGCACCTGATAAGTGAAAGCTGTCCATGCATTTTTATGAGACAGTCTCTTGCCATTATTAATGGGGGATGCAAAGCAATTTCATGCTCCTAAAACCACAAGTTCAGGAAACTAGTGCTTCAAATAGAGGGATAAGAAAAGATAAATTCTAGCCACAAATATTTATTGAGATTCCTACTCCAGCTAAGCTTTGGGGAAACTATCATACCCCATGCTGGACCCTCAACCGTGAGGCCCCAATGGAGACGATAACTGAACGTTGCTGGTTCAAACGTCTCTTTATTATACCTCTCTCTCTCTCTCTCTGGGATCAAGGAAACTACCCAAGCAGTAACAGTTACAGTACAGAAACCGTCTCTCCAAATAGTGCCTTTCCAACAGACTCCCAATAACCCCTCTCTCCAGCAATCAACCTTCCACCAGCAACCTACCAACCACCAGCAACCCACCAGCCTCCCAGCAACCGCCCACCTTCTCTCCAAAAAACCTCTCTTGCTGGTGAGAGGCGGAGACTCTTAAAGCCGCACAGGGCCTGAGCCACGAGGTGCCTCATACAGCTCTCACCTGGGCCGGCCACAAGCCGGGCGTGCTGGTGCATGTGCTCTGGCGTGGTGCAGCCCTAGGATGTTACCACCTGCAGCCACTTCTGGCGCTCTGCCAGGCGCCACCTAGAGGCGGGGTCTTTCCGGCGGGGCTAAGACCCCGACAAAAACGAAGAGAGATGATGTGATCCACGCTTTCCAGGGACTCAGGAATCCAATGTGGGAGAACAGATATATAGAAAAAGCAAGAGAAAAGCTAACCTTAACTTATGCTATGGACAAAAATAAAATTTACACTCTGGACTGGAATGGTCAGGAGAGTTTTCACTGAGAAGGATGGCCTTGGTTTTGAAATGAGGATAGGATTTGCAGTAACAAAGAGGAGTGCAGAGAGATTTTCAGGGAGAGGAAATGGCTGATAGTAGATCCAGGGGCTGGAATACAAGAATGGACCGAAACAAAGGTTTCATTAGGGAGAGAGAGTGAGGGATAAGTTTAGAGAGACAGGTTTGTGAACAACTTGGATCCCAGAAAAGTACAGTGGATTTTATCCCATAGGTTCCACCCTGCCTTTTTGGTCATGGGGATTGAACCCAGGGACATTCTACCTCTGAACTACATCCCCAGCTGTTTTGTTTTGTTTTGTTTTGAAATGAGGTCTCAAGCCGGGCGTGGTGGTGCATGCTTGTAATCCCAGCATTCGGGAGGCTGAGACCAGAGGATCTGGGTTCGAGGCCAGCCTCAGCTACCTAGTGAGGCACTCCACAACTTAGTGAGATCTGGTTTCAAAATAAAGAAAAAAAATAGGGCTGGGGGTGTAGCTCAGAGGTAGAATGCCCCTGAGTTCAATCCCCAATACTGCAAAAAAAAAAAAAATAAAATAAAAGAAATGAGGTCTCACTAGGTTGTTGAGCGTCTCACTAAGTTGCTGAGGCTGGTCTTGAAACCGTGATCCCCCTATCTCAGCCTCCCAAGTACTGGGGTCACAGGCATCTGCCACCACATCCAGCTATCCTATAGGTTCCTAAGGTAGATGTGTGTGTGTGTGTGTGTGTGTGTGTGTGTTTGTGGTGTGTTGGGATGCTCTAAGCATTGAATGAAAAACTATGTATATGTTAGAGGAGGGGGGTTAAAGATGCTCATTATAATAATCTCTTGCCTATGGGATCTGGAACAATAGAGAAATATACACAGAATCAACTGGGAATCAGATTATGTTGATAATATTAGAGAGAATATGTTGGAGAATATAGAATGCCCCCAAAGCCAAAATGAACTTACTACCCCTTTCTTCTAAATTAAACATGACAAAGGAAAAGATTACAACAGTTTAGTTTAACAATTTTTTTTTTGTGGTACTGGGGATTGAACTCAGGGGCATTCTACCTCCGAGCTACACCCCCAGTCCTATTTTTTTTTCTTTATTTTGAAACAAGGTCTCACTAAGTTGTAGAGGGCCTCACTAAGTAGCTGAGGCTGGCCACGAACCCAGATCCTCCTGTCTCAGCCTCCTAAGTACTGGGATTACAAGCGTGTGCCATCATGTCTGGCTTAGTTTAACAATCTTAACCGGCCTTATTTTCAATTCTAGAATCTGGCAACATTATATTTCATAGAATAGAACAAGTGTTCTCATGATTCTAACAAAAGAGGTTTGGTTTTATAGGCAAAGAAGGACATGAAGAAAACAGAAACAAAGTAAGGATTGGTCATTTCATTAAAATCTTTTGTGGTACTGGGAGTTGAACTCAGGGACATTCTACTGCTAAGCTACATCCCCAGCCCTTTTCATTTTTTAATTTATATTTTATTTAATTTTTTGTGGTATTGGGGATGTTACCAAGGGGTATTCTACCTCCAAGCTACACCTTCAGCCCTATTTTTATTCCTTATTTTGAAACAGGGTCTCACTAAGTTGCAGAGGGCCTAACCAAGCTGAGTCTGGCCACAAACCTGTGACCTTCACCCTTTCTTTTTTTTTTTTTTTCCCCGGTACTGGGGATTGAGCCCAGGGGCATTCTACCTCCAAGCTATACCCCCAGCCCTATTTTTATTATTTATTTTGAAACAGGGTCTCACTAAGTTGCGGAGGGCCTCACTAGGTAGCTGAGGCTGGCCACGAACCCGGATCCTCCGGTCTCAGCCTCCCAAATGCTGGGATTACAAGCGTGCGCCACCACACCTGACTTTTTTTTTTTTTAAACAGAGTCTCATTAAGTTCTTGAGGACTGGCCTCAAGCCTGTGATCCTCCTGTCTCTGACTCCCAAGTACTGGTACTACACGTGTGTACCACCACACTCTGTTCAAGATTGGTCATTTCAAAATTACTTTTGCCAGGTATGGTGGCACATGCTCCTAATCTCAGTACTTGGGAGGCTGAGACAGGAGGATGGCAGGTACGCAGCCAGCCTCAGCAACTTAGTGAGGCCCTCCACAATTTAGCAAGATCTTGTTTCAGAATAAAAAAAAAATAGGGCTGGGGGTGTAGCTCAGAGGCAGAATGCCCCTGGGTCTTATCCTCAGTACCACAAAAAAAGTTACTTTTCTCATAAAGCAGAGACAGAGACACAGAACAACAGGAAAATAACTGATCAGTTAATATCCGGTATTTTAGGGCACTTCTTTTGTGCAAAGAAGAAAGCAAAGTGAACTTTATTATCATGCCAAATTAAACTGGCCTGTTTGGGAAATCTAGCTGTTATCTCTCTAATCCTGATTTTTGCCTAGGTCAGATAAATAGCTTAGTTTCAGCTTGGTGACCATGGAACTTTGATTCCATTTTGATTTTTAGCTTGGTCCATTAAGGAAAGCTCCAAAACAATGTCCTCTATAATTTTTATTTAACAGAGAGAATTATCCATCTGGTTCCAAACAAAAGCCCTGACCTGTTTGTAACAATGAGACACAGAGTACTTGCCACTTGTACAGAAAAGTGGAGCAAGCGGTTAGGTCACTTTCTGGCAGTGGCCTTGAACATATTAACTTGGCTCATAAATGGGAACAATGGACATCAGGCCATCATAAATATTAGTTACTCCTCTTCTTGTAGGGAGAAGCAAATGAGGGGTAGAGAAGCAGTAGAAATATTCCTCCTGGAGACTATTAAAATCCTTCTCACCTATGGAAACTTGAGCCCTGAGGTAATGAGTATCTTTCAGCAAGCAGGTGTGGCAGTGCACACATTTGATTTTAGTAATTGGGAGGCTGAGACAGGAGGATCGCAGGTTCAAAGTCAGCCTCAGCAACTTAGTGAGATCCTATTTCGAAATAAAAAATAAAGCCAGGTGTGGTGGCGCATGCTTGTAATCCCAGTACTTGGGAGGATCCAGGTTCACAGCCAGCGGAGATGCCCTCCGCACCTTAATGAGACCCTGTTTCAAAATAAAGAATAAAAATAAGGCTGGGGGTGTAGCTTGGAGGTAGAATGCCCTTGGGTTCAATCTCCAGTACCACAAAAAAATTAATTAAATAAATGAATATAATATGATTGGAGGTGTAGCCCAGAGGTAAAATATCCCTGGGTTCAATCCCTAGTACCACACAAAAAAAGAAAAAAAAAAAAAAGAACTATCTTTCAACAAATGCAATGGACCTGCTTCAAAGAAAAATGACAATTTTTAAATATAATTTCAGAGCCAGGCATGTTGGCACGTGCCTATAGTCCCAATATTTGGGAGGCTGAGACAGGAAGATCGCAGGTTCCTGGCCAGCCTCAGCAGTTTACTGAGGCCCTCTGAAACTTAGGTGAGACCCTGTTTCAAAATAAATAAAAATTAAAATAGGGCCATGAGTGCAGCTCAGAAGTAGAATGTCCCTGGGTGCAATCCCCAGTACCACACACACACACACATACACACACACACACATACACACACACACACACACACACACACACACACACACACACGAACACAAAATGAAAGTTAAAGGATGAAAAACAGAAGTCGTATTTTACCCTCAAGGATATACAAAGTGGAAAGTGCTCAGTGAAAGGTAGTACAGTTTGATGGCTCTAGAATATACGGTGCTTGATATGATTGACTGGATGAGGGAGAGATGCTAGGAAAAGAGGACCTCTTATTCCCACGCGTATATTAATGACTCTTGAGATACCAACAAACCAAACTTATTTATATACATTATTCAACAGCCAATGCATTCTCATATACTGTTGGTGGGACTGTATACCAATGCAAACTTTTTGGTAGGCAATTTGCAATGTCCATTGCTATGGTTTGAAACTCACACCAAAATTCATGTTGAAATTTAATTGCCATTGTGAGGCATTAATAGGGTGGAAACTTAATCCACAAAGCCATATGTTAATGGTCTGGGGGGAGATAAGTAGGATTATATGAGGTCATGAGGACAGAGTCCTCAGAATAGGATTAGTGTCTTTATAAGAAGAGAAAGAGAGAGCCAGGTATGGTAAAGTATATATGTAATTCTAGTACTTGGGAGGCTTTGATGGGAGGATCACAGATTCAAGGATAGCCTCAACAATCTAGCAAGACCCTGTTTCAAAATAAACAATAAAAAGGGCCAGGGTTATAGCTTGGAGGTAGAACTTCCCTGGGTTCAGTCTCCAGTACCAAAGGGGGGGGGATGGAGAGACCCAGGCTAGCAAAGTTGCTGTGTCTCACAATGTGATACTCTATGCTACATCAGACCTCTGCAGAATCTCCACCAGCAAGAAGACCCTCAAAAGATGTGGCCCTCTACCACCTAATACCTCCAGAATTGTCTATTCTTTGTGTGTGCGTGTGTGTGTGCATGTGTGTGTGTGTGTGTGTGTGTGTGTGTGTATTAAGGATTGAATCCAGGGGCTTTCTCCATCTGAGCTACACTCCCAGGCTTATTTTATTTCTTATTTATTTTGAAACAAGGTCTTACTAAATTCCTGAGGTTGTCCATGAATCCACAATCCTTCTGTCTCAGCCTTCTGAGTACTAGGATTACAAGCATGTGACACCATGCTCAGCACTTCTATTTTTTTTTTGTGTGTGTGGTACTGGCGACTGAATCCAGGGGCATTCTACCACTGAGATATACCCCCACCTTTTTTCTTTTTTTATTTTGAAACAGGGTCTCTCTAAATTAATACACATTGGCCTTGAAACTTCAATCCTCCTGTCTCAGCCTCCCAAGTACTGGGATTACAGGCATGTACCACCATGCCCTGCTAACAACAACTCCTCCTCCTCCTCCTCCTCCTCCTCCTCCTCCTCCTCCTCCTCCTCCTCCTCCTTTCTTTTCTTCTTCTTTTTTGTGGTACTGAGGATTGGACTGAGGGGCATTCTACCTCCAAGCTATACCCCCAGTCCTATTTTATTTTTATTTTAAAATAAGGTCTCACTAGGTTGATGAGAGTTTCACTATTTGCTGAAGCTGTCCTCGAACCTGTGATCCTCCTGCCTTAGCCTCCCAAGTACAGGTAACTTCTATTCTTTATAAATTACCCAGTCTGTGGTATTGTTATAGCAAAAGTAAATGGATAAGACACTCATTAAAACTGTACATCCATATACACTTGACCCACCAATTTCATTCCTAGGAATCTATTTTGTGCAGAATTACACACACACACACACACACACACACACACACACACACAATGTGTGTATACACATTGTAGAAAAGTTCCATATAGCATTTTTCCAATAGGAAATTGGGGCTGGGAATAGAGCAGTAGAGTGTTCTGTCTAGCATGTACAAGACTCAGGATTCAAGCCCTAGCACTGCCAGGGAGGGAGGGAGGAAGGGAGGGAGGGGAGAATAAAAATTGGTAGTATAAAATCATCAGTAGAGGAAAAGCTAAGGAAATTATCATGCATCCATACTGTGGACCCTCTTTGCATCTCTTTAAAGCAGTCTGGTGCCTAACTATACACATAAAAAATGTCAATGATATACTACTAAATTTTAAAAAGCAAGTTTCTCTGGGATAAATGCCCATGACTACAATTGCTGGGTTGAATGGTAAACATGTATTTAGTTTTATAAGAAATCACCATACTTTTTCTCCCTCCCTTCCTTCCTTCTTTCCTTCCTTCCTTCCTTCCTTCCTTCCTTCCTTCCTTCCTTCCTTCCTTCCTCCCTCCCTCCCTCCCTCCCTCCCTCCCTCCTTTACCTTCCCTTTCCTTCCCTTCTCTTCCATTTTCTCCTCCTCTTCCTCCTCCTTCCATATCCCCCCCTTCCTGCTAGGAATTGAACCCAGGGGCACTCTACCACTGAGCTATATCTCCAACCCTTTTATTTTTTATTTTCACACAGAGTCTCACTAAGTCTCATGCTGGCCTTAAACTTGTGATCCTCCTGCCTCAGCCTTAGGTATGCCTTTCTTTTACAAAATGGTTAAACCACTTTATATTCTCTCTGGCAATGAATGAGTGATCTATTTTCTTGCATGCTCTCCAGTATTTGGTATTATCCTAACTGCTTATTTTTTAATTTTAGATACTAGATAGCTACATAGTAATGTGTCATCATGGTTTAGCTTTCATTCCCCTGATGGCTAATGATATTGACCATGTTTCCAAGTGCTCATTGTACATCTGCACATCATCTTCAGTGACATGTCTCTTAAGTCTTCTGTCCATTTTCTCCTTGGATTATTTTATTTTTACTGTTGACTTTTCAGAGTTCTTGTATATTCTAAATATGAATCCTTCATTGTATCTGTGTTTCACAAATAATTTATCCATTTATAGCTTTTCTTCTTATTTTCCTCATGTAGTTTTTTGTAGAACAAGGCTTTTTTGTGGTTTTGGTAATTGAATCCAAGGGCATTCTACCTCTAAGTTACACCTCCAGCCCTATTTTTTAAAAATTTTGAAACAGGGCTTCACTAAATTGTAGAGGACCTCAGTAAGTAGTTGAGGCTAGCCATGAACCTGCTGTCCTCCTGTCTCAGCCACCCAAGTACTGTGATTACAGGCCTGTGCCACCAAATCCAGCTAGTTTTTCGTATTTTGATGGAATTCAGTTTATCAAATTTTTCTTTTATGGATTATGTTTTGGTGTCAATTTTAAGAACCTTCATATGAAAATTTACATTCACACAAAAGCCCATACATAAACACTGTCTCAAAAAACAATGAACCCTCTTTACAGAAAAATGGCCAAATATAATTTCAGGAAGTTGATTGATTCCCTAGTAGTTCACAGACCTTAAGATAAAGATCTCTGATAATCCAGGCTTGGTGGCACATGCCTGTAGTCCCAGTACTTGGGAGGCTGAGATAGGATGATCACAGGTTCGAGGACAGCCTCAGTAACTTAGTGAGACTCTCAGCAACCTAATGAGACCTTGTTTCAAAATAAAACATAAAAGGGGTTGGAGGTGTATCTCGTAAGTAGAATGGCCTTGGGTTCAATTCCCAGTACCACCAAAAATTCTTGATGTACACAGTGATAAAGAATAAAGAATAGATCCTTTTCAGTAGGGAAATAAAGCAATAGATTTACTCTTATTAGACAAGAATTAGAGGCCATCAAAATGTCCTTCCACTTATAAATAGTGAAACAAACCAAAATATATACATAGCATATAATACTACACAACATTAAAAAAAAGAAGAATGAAATAGCCAGGTACAAAAGTGTATTCCTGTAATCCCAGCTATTTGGGAGGCTGAGACAGGAGGATTGAAATTTCGAGACCAGCCTGGGAAACATAGAGAGATCCTGTCAAAAATGATTTTTTTTGTAGTACTGTGGATTGAACTCAGGGGAATTCTACCTCCAAGCTATATCCCTTGCCCTGTTTTTACTTTTTGTTTGGAAACAGGGTCTCACTAGGTTGCTGATGTGGTCCTGCTGTGCACCCATGATCCTCCTGTCTCAGCCTCCCAAATACTGGGATTATAGGTGTGCGCTACCATGCCTGGCTTCAAATTGAAAAATTTTAAAGGGCCAGGGGTGTATCTTGGTGGCAGAGCAATTGCCTAACAAGTGTGAGGCCCTGGCTTTGATATCCAGTACAGAGAACACACACACACACACACACACACACACACACACACACACACACACACAGCCTGAATGAATCTCAAAGGAATTATATTGAGTAGAGCAAAGCTAACATCAAAGGTTACATACTATAAGAATTTAATTTGTATAATATCCCTGAAATGACAAATTATAGAGATGGAGAATAGAGTTGTGGTTGACACAATTTAAGGACCTTGGAGGAGGGGAGTGATGGCTGAATCTATAAAAGGTGAGTACAAGCCAGGTGTGGTGGTGCACGCCTGTAACCCCAGTACTTGGGAGGTTGAGACAGGAGGATCGCAGGTTCCCAGCAAACCTCAGGTACTTAGTGAGGCCCTTCACAACTTAGTGAGACCCTTATTGAAAATAAAGAATAAAAAATAGGGCTGGGGGTGTAGCTCAAAGGTAGAATACCCCTGGGTTCAATCCCCAGTAAAACAAACAAAAGAGGAGCACAAACAGTGCAATGGTGCATGCCTGTAAACCCAGTACATGGAAGCCTGAAATAGGTGGATCACAGGTTCAAAGACAGCCTCAGCAATTTAGCAAGAACTCTCAGCAACCTAGTGAGACTCTGTTTTAAAAAATGGTCTGGGAATGTAGATTGGAGGCAAAATATCCCTGGGTTTAATCCACAGGACCAAACACACAAAAAAGAGTAGCACAAGCTGTGTGTGGTGGCACATGCCTCTAATACCAGTACTTGGGAGGCTGACACAGGTGGTCACAGGTTTGAGGACAGCCTTGACAATCTCATGAGACTCTCAGCAACTTAGCAACACCATGTTTCCAAATTTAAAAAAAAATAAGCCAGGCGTGGTAATCCTAGCACTTGGGAGGCTGAAACAGGAGGATCACAGGTTCACAGCCTGCCTCAGCAATTTATTGAGGCTCTCAGCATCTTGGTGAGGCCCTGTTTCCAGATAAAAATAAACAAAGGGCTGCGGGTATAGCTCAGAGGTAGAACACCCCTGGGCTCAATTCTCCAGGGTGCATGTGTGTGTGTGCGCGCACACACACACACACACACCAAATAAAATAAGATGAAATAGGGCTAGAGGTGAAGCTCAGTGATAGAACACTCCTGAGTTCAATCTCTAGTACCATACACACACACACAAAAAGGTAGCACAAGGGATCTTGGTGTTGGAACTTTTCTGTGTCTCAACTGACTGTGGTGATGATCATGTGTATATACACATCATAAAACATATAGGATAAGATTAAACACATATATACACTTAAACTGATGAAATCTGAATGAGGTCAGTGGATTGTACCAATGCCAGTTTCCTGGTTGCAATAGTATTCTATAGTTACGAAAGATGTAACCATTGGAGAATTTGGGTGAAGGGTACATGAAATCTCTGTTTTATTTCTTACAACTGCATACCAATCTACAAATAACTCAAAAGATTTTTCACAAAAAGCAAGTTTTGCAGAGCACTGTGTGTAAAAAAGGAAAGTTATAGTGCAATATTTTATGTAATATCTGCATGAGACAGGCATGATGGTGCACTCCTGTAATCCCAGTATTTGAGAGACTGAGACATGAGGATCAAAAGTTCAAAGACAGCCTCAGCAATTTAACCAGAAACTCAGCAATTTAATGAGACCCTGTTTTAAAATAAAAAAATAAAAAGGGCTCTGGGTGTATCTCAGATGTAGAACACCCTTGGAACCCATCTTTAGTACCACAAAAATAAATAAATAAGCCAGGTGTGGTGGCACACACCTATAATCCCAGTATTTGGGAGGCTGAGACAGGAAGATTGAGGTTCAAGACCAGCCTCAGCAATTTAGTGAGGCCTTCTGCAACTTAGTGAGATCCTGTTTCCAAATAAGAAATGAAATTGGCCTGGGAATATAGCTCAGAGGTAGAATGCCCCTGGGTTCAATCCCCAGTAGCCCCATCACACACACAATCTACATGTGTATGTTGCATATGAATGAATACTTGTATATACATAGAATTTTTCTGGAACAAATTATTATTAGTGACCACCATTAAGAAATGGTATGGTAGGCAAAATAATATCCCCTCAAAGATATGAACACCCTCATCCCCCCCTCATCCCTAGAACCTGTGAGTCTGCTATAGTACTTGGCAAGGGAGGGTTAAGGTTGTAGATGGAATTAAGGTTGCTAATCAGCTGATTCTAAGATTGAGAGATAATCCTAGATTGTTCAAGCACACTCAATATAATCACAGCAGTCCTATAAGCAAAAAAAAGGAGGCAGGTGGGTAGGGAGTAAAAGTTAAATGGAACTAGGGAACATTATGCTAAGTAAGATCAGCCAGTCTCACAAAGCCAAGGATCATGTTTTCTCTCATATGTGCAAGCTAGAAACAAAATAGGAAACAAAAGGTACTTAAGTCAAATGAGGAAAGAAACCAGTAGAATAGTGGAAGAGGTTGAGGGGAGGGAGTTGTGGAGGGGAAAAACAAGAACTGAGGAAGGGAAGAGTTCAAATAAGGTTATATCCATACAAGAAGGTATTCCTACCAACCTGACTAGTGTGTATGGGAAAGGAGGAAGGGGAGCAGGGTGGGATTCAGAGGGAAATACACCAAGTGATGTGTGCAGGTATGTTTGCATTACTTTGAACCACACTATGATGTATAATTACAATGCACCAATAATAGTATTAAAAGAGAGAGAGAAACCAGGTGTGGTGGTGCATGCTTGTAATCCCAGTACCTGGGAGGCTGAGACCGGAGGATCCAGGTTGGCGGCCAGCCTCAGATACTTAGTGAGGCACTCTACAACTTAATGAGACCCTGTTTCAAAATAAAAAGAATAAAAATTAGGGCTGGGGATGTAGCTCGGAGGTAGAATGCCCCTGGGTTCCATTCCCAGTACTGAAAAGAGAGAGAGAGAGAGAGAGAGAGAGAGAGAGAGAGATTGATTCCAATATGCTATACTACTGGCTTTGATGATGGAGCAAGGAAACATGACCAAGGAATGAAGGTGACCTCTAGAAGCAGAAAAGGCAAGAGAAGATATTCTTCTCTGGAGTTGGCAGAAGGAACACAGCCCTGCCCATACTTTGAGTTTGGCTTAGTGAGACTCTGATCTCTGCAACTGAAGTTAATAAATCTGCATTGCTATAAGCAAATACATTTGTGGTAATATTTTTTATATTGCAGATTCAACCCAGGGTATTATACCTTCAAGCTACACTCCATTTCATTTTCATTTTTAAATTTAATTTAATTTTTGTCACTGAAGATTGAACCCATGGACATACTATCTCTGCTACACCCATAGCCCTATATTTATTTATTTTTTGGCACTGGGGATTGAACTCAGGGACATTCTACTTCCAAGCTAAACCCTCAAGGTTTTTTTAAATATTTTGTTCAGAAACAGGGCCTCACTAGGCTGCTGAGAGTCTTGCTATGTTGTTGGGGCTGTCCTCAAACCTGTGATCCTTTTGGTTCAGCTTCCCAAGTATTGAGATTACAGACATGCATCACCATGCTCGTCTTTATTTTTAAACAGGTTCTTGCTAAATTGCTGAGTGTTCCACTAAATTGCTGAGGCTGGTCTTGAATTTGAGATTACAGATGAGCAGCACCATGCCCAGCTCCTTTTTATTTTATTTTATTTTTGTTTTGAAACAGGGTCTTGCTAAACTGTTGAATAGGACGTCACTTTGTGTGGGGGGGTACTGGGGATTGAACCCAGGGGCATTCTACTTCCAAGCTACACCCCAGTCCTATTTTTAGTCTTTCTTTTTGAAACAGGGTGTCTCACTTAGTTGCACAGGACCTCATTAAGTAGCTGAGGCTGGCTGCAAACCTGAAATCCTCCTCTCTCAGCCTCCCAAATACTGGGATTACAAGCGTGCACTACCATGCCCGGCATCTCTAAATTACTGAGTCTGGCCTTGAATCTGTGATCCTCCTGTCTCATCCTCCCAAGTACTGGGATTATAGGTGTATGCCACCACATCCAGTTCAGTTTGTGATAATTAGTTACAGTAGCAATAGGAAACTAAAACAAATGGGAATGAAGGAAAGAGGATATGCTGGAATACTTATACGTTTCAATTTACACTCTTTTTTTTTTATTCTTGTGGTACTAGGGGGTTGAACTCAGGGGCATTCTATCTCCGAGCTACACCCCCAGTGCTTTTTTATCTTTTGTTTTGAAATAGGGCCTCACTAGGTTACTGAGGATCTTGGTATATTGCTGGGGCTGTACTTGAAACTGTGATCCTCCTGTTTCAGCTTACCAAGTACTGGGATTACAGGCATGTGCCACCATGCCCCACTCAATCTACACTATTTTGGGGGGGCACTGGGGATGGAACTCAAGGGCATTCTACCTCCGAGCTACACCCCCAGTCCTAGTTTTTATTCTTTATTTTGAAACAGGGTCTCACTAAGTTGCAGAGGACCTCACTAAGGAGCTGAGGCTGGCCACGAACCTGGATCCTCTGGTCTCAGCCTCCCAAGTACTGGAATTACAAGCGTTCACTACCACGCCTGGCCTACACTTTTTTTAATATGCTTTTATTGGTGCTGTGTAGTCTCACATGATAATACAGTTCAGAGTGATAGGGACATATATTCACAAAGCACTTGGTGGAGAAAAAAGAACAAACTCACCAAATTTAAGAGAAATAGCCAGGCATGGTGGCACACACCTGCAATCCCAGTACTTGGGAAGCTGAGACAGGAGGATCATAATTTTGAGGACAGCCTTAGCAAGTAGTGAGACTCTCATAAACCTAGCGAGACCCTGTTTCAAAATAAAAATTTTAGAATGCCCCTGAGTTCAATCCCCAGTACCACAAATAAAATAAAATAATCTGTTACTGATATTGGGCTTTTCCAGCTGTATTTGTCAGGGTTCCCCATTAGAAACAAAACAATAAGGTACAAATATATGAACAGATTTCTTATAATGAATTAGCTTATGTAATTATGGAGGCTGGCAAGCCCCAAGATCTGCGTGGTGCATTGGCAAGTCATGGACTGAGGAAGATGTTCCAATTTGAGTCAAAAGGCAGGAGAAAAGACTAATATACCAGTTTAAAGAACACAAGGTGAGCTGGGCATGCTTGTAATCCCAATACTTGGGAGGCTGAGACAAGAGGATCCAGGTTCGTGGCCAGCCTTAGCTACTTAGTGTGAGGCCCTCCGCAATTTGTTGAGATTCTGTTTCAAAATAAAGAATAAAAAATAAGACTGGGAGTGTATCTTGGAGGGTGAATGCCCCTGGGTTCAATCCCCAGTACTGCAAAAACAAAAACAAAAACAAAACCACAAGATGAGAAGAATTCTCTCTTACTCCAGGAGGGTTGGCCTTCTGGTTCTATTTAGGCCTTTAAATGATTGAATTTGTCCCAGTCACACTGGAGAGGACTTATGCCTTACTCAGTCTACTGATTTAAATATTAGTCTCAAGCCGGGTGTGGTGTGGTATGCTTGTAATCCCAGTACTTGGGAGGCAGAGACAGGAGGACCGTAGGTTCAAGGACAGCCTTAGCAAGTAGTGAGATTCTCATCAACCTAGCAAGACCCTGTTTCTAAATAAGAATAAAATCGAGCTGAGTGTAGCTCAAAGGTAGAATGCCTCTGGGTTCAATCCCCAGTATCACAAAATACATGCATACATACATAAATATTAATCAAACAGGATGTGGTAGCACATGCCTGTAATCCTAGTACTTGTGAAGCTGAGACAGGAGGATTGAAGTTTGGAGGACAGCCTCATCAATATAGTGAGACCTTGTTTCAAAATTAAAAATAAAATAGAGCTGGGGGTATGGCTTGGAAGTAGAATATCCCTGGGTTCTCCAGTAAAAAAAAAAAGAAAAAAAGAGCAATCATTAAAAACACAAACAAGAAATGCTGGTGAGGGTGTGGAGAAGTGAGAACCCTAACACATTGTTGGTGGGATTGCAGATTAGTGCAACCACTATGGAAAACAGTATGGAGGATCCTCAGATGAATGGGAATGAACCTACCATATGATCCAGCAATACCACTTCTGGGTATCTACCCAAAAGAATGGAAACCAAACTATCAGACTGATGCATGCATATCTATGTTTATAGTTACACAATTCACAATTGCCAAACTATGGAACCAGCCAAGATGTCCATCAACAGATGAATGGATTATAAAACTCTGGGATATGTATGCAATGAAATTTTACGCAGCCATAAAGAAGAACAAAATCATGTCATTTGCAGGGAAATGGATGGAACTGGAAAACATTATGTTAAGTGAGATTAGTCAGTCACAAAAAAGTAAAAAATCAGATGCTCTCCCTAATATGTGGAAGCTAGGGAGAAAGTGGGACATAAGAGGGACTCCAGATAAAGAAGGAGAAACCTTAGATAAGCAAAGAAGTTGACTTTACTGAAGGTGATGAGGGAGGGACACCCTAATGCACACGATGTACCTTCACAAACATATCCAAGTCACTCACTAAACTGAACCTGAGAAGGAGGGAGGGCGAGGGAGTGGGGCAAGAATTGGGGCAGGGTTAAATGAGAAATGTGTGCATGTATGCCTTTACCAGCTTGTACCTAACAAAGATGCATGATTACAATGCACCAATAAAAAATATTTAAAAAAGAATAGAATTAGCCGGGCGTGGTGGCACACGCTTGTAATCCCAGCATTCGGGAGGCTGAGACCAGAGGATCCGGGTTCGCGGTCAGCCTCAGCTACCTAGTGAGGCATTCCGCAACTTAGTGAGACTCGGTTTCAAAATAAAGAATAAAAAAAAAAAATTGGGCTGGGGGTGTAGCTCGGAGGTAGAAAGCCCCTGAGTTCAATCCCTAGTACCGCAAAAAAAAAAAAAAAAAAGAATAGAATTCTACTCAGCAATAAAGAAGAATAAAATAATGTAATTTGCAAGAAAATGGAAGGACCTAGAGAACATTGTTAAGTGAGATTAGCCAGTCACAGAAAGTAAAGGGACATATGTTTTCTTTAATATGCACAAGCTAGGGAGTAACTGGGATATCATAGGGACTCCAGATAATGGAAAAGAAACCTCAGTGGAGCTAGGGAATTGTTCTAAGGGAAGGGGAGGGGAAAGACTGAGGTTCATTATTGGAAATGCTAACATCAACTGTGTGTAAATATGTGAAAATCCCAATATCAGTCTCAGTCCTCTGTATGGGAAGGGGTGAGATGGGGATGTGGGGGGGGCACCAAGTGCTGCGTGCATGTATGTCAATGTCAACATGATTTACATTATGATATGAGACGATAATGCACCAATAAAAGCACATTAAAAAGAAAAAGAAAAAAGAAAAACTAATCCTTCAAGACAACCAAATAATGTTTTCAAGACATTCTTGACCCTGTGGCCCAGTCATGTTAACATATAAAATTAATCATCACAATGACTAAAAAAGGTTTAAGCACTGACCTAATAATCATCAGCATTTTACTGAAAGTGCAGCCAGAGAGAGAGCCTTTGATCTTCCTACTCTATTTTTGCTGATTGATTTAAGGTATAGGGCTTCACTCCCCATTGGTTATCTGCTTCCCTTATCTTCAAAGTTATAGGGCAAGCCTATCCCACATCACACCACTCTGACAGACTCTCCTGCCTCCTTTTTCCCTTGTAAGGACACTTGTGATCATATTGGGCCCACCTGGGTAATCCAGCGTAATCTCCTGATCTCAAGGTCAGTTTGAGAATTTTTTCATTAATTATTTGTGGTACTGAGGATTGAACCCAGGAGCATTCTACCTATAAGGTACACCCTTAGCCCCATTTTATTATGAAATAGGGCCTTGAACCTGTGATTCTCCTGTCTCAACCTTTCAAGTATTGGTATTAAAGACATGCCACCATTCTGACCTGATAATTATTTTGGTGGTGCTGATTATTGAAACCAGGTCCTCACACATGATTAGCAAGTGCTCTACCATTGAGCTACACCCCTAGCTCACTCAGTTTGAGAATTAGCAAACTTAATTTCATCTACAACCTTAATTCCTCCTTGTCCTAAAATATACTATATTCACAGATGCTGGGGGTTAGGAAATGGACATTTGTGAGGGACTGTTCTTCTACCTATGACAATATGACTCTCAGAGATATTTGAAAGAACCTTTGTCTTCACACTCCCGGTATTTTCCCAGAGGGACATTAACTCTAGTTCAGGAATGAACCCTTCCCATTTTCTGGCATCCAAGCCCATCAGCAACAGGGTCTTACCCTCTTTAGCCAGCACTATCTTCTCATTAATTTCTTCTTTTATTAAGTGACCCACCTAGAAAGTAATCATTTCTCTTATAGCCCATATTCCCGAACTAGCCAACCAACCTGAGGTCAGCATCTCATTATCGAGATTGGTCATTGAACTCAAATTCTAAATAGTTTCTATACACTTCAGGGCCTTTGTACTCACTGTTCCTTCTGCTTGGAATGCCCTTCCCCATATTAATTCTCTCTCCTTTCTACCCTTCCTTCCTTCCTTCCTTCCTTCCTTTTCTTTTTTTTTTATAGTACTGGGTATTGAACCCAGGAACATCCTATCTCCAAGCCACATCCCCAGGCTTATTGTACTTTTTTTTTCTTTTTTTTTTTTGCAGCACTGGGGATTGATCTCAGGGGCATTCTACCTCCAAGCTACACCCCCAGCCCTATTTTTTATTCTTTATTTTGAAACAGGATCTAACTAAGTTGCGTGCGGAGTGCCTCACTAGGTAGCTGAGGTTGGCCGCGAACCCGTATCCTCCGGTCTCAGCCTCACAAATGTTGGGATTACAAGCGTGTGCCACCACGCCCGGCTTGTACTTTTTATTTGGAATCAGGGTATTGTTAAGTTTTTGAGAGTCTCACTGAAGTTGCTGAGGCTGGCCTTAACCCTGCTATCCTCCTGACTTAGCCTCCCAAATAGTGGAATTACAGGTGTGCACCTGTAACCCCAGATTTTCTTATGGCCTTATCACTTCTTTCAGTCTCTGCTCTATTGCTTCACAGATCACCATACAAAATATGGCATCTTTCTGTTTTCTCTTATATGTGGAAGATAGAAAGTAGGAAATAAAAAGAACCTCATAAAATGAGGAGACCAGCAGAGTAGTAGAAGGGAATTGGAGGTGAGTGGAGGTGAGGGAAAGGGGAGTTTTGGGGAAGAAAACTCATCATATAATGTTATGTGCATATGTACATGTATCACTATGAATTTCACTATAATGTACAAATACAATGCACCAGTAAACATTTTAAAATGGCATGTCTCTGCCCCACTCCAATTCTTTCTTCATCTGTCTCCTTTGTTTTTCTTATTAACATTTATCATGGCTTCACATAGATCATAAACAACATTGCCTTTTTTTCCTTCCTTCCACTAGAATGTGAGGTGCATGAGAGTAGAGCTTTGTTTTATTCACTGCTATAGCACCAGCATCTAGGACTAAGCGTGCTTCCTACTAAGTGCTCAACAAGTATTTGTTTAAATTAATATCCTTTTTAACCCTATTGCCACACATTTAGTTTCAGTACTCATCATCATATTTTATTTGTATAATTGACTCAGTCCCCTAACTGTTTTGTAGATTTCCCAACTCCCATTCTGCAATCAAAAAGATCTTTGAAAACAACATGTGCTGGGTGTGGTGGCACACACCTGTAATCCCAGTACTTGGGAGGCTGAGACAGGAGGATCCTAGGTTTGAGGCTAGCCTCAGCAACTTAGCGAGGCCTTCAACAACCTAGCGAGGCCCTGTTTCAAAATAAAAATAAAATAGAATAGGGTTGGGGGTGTAGCTTGGAGGTAGAATGCTCCTGGGTTCAATCCCAAATACCACACACACAAAAAAAATTAAAAAAACAAACAAAACAAAAAAGAAACAAAAAAGCAAAAGCAGATCTAACAATTACATTCTTCTGGAAAAAAGAAAAGTCCAGTAACTCCTTATTTTCTTCAGGATAAAAACACTTGGCACCGAGTCATTTCATAATTCAGTTGCCATCATCAACCAATAAATAAATATTTCATGAGCATCTACTTTGCAGCAGATATTGTTCTAGATTCTGGAGATACAACAGTAAATGAGACAGTCCTCCCTCCCCAGTAAACTCATAGGACCAGCTCACAGGTCTTGATGTTGAAAGGTATAGAGAGCAGAGTGGGCTGAGGGACAGAAGTCAGGGTGGAACAGCTAGCATAGAAGGTACCTATCTGTCTTCTAGGTACAAAAGACAGAATTTGCCACCAATGTTCACCCCCAATAACTGCCTCATTTACAGAAAGAATTTTCCTTGTATGGCCCCTAGAGATGGGTACTGGGACAAAGAAGAGAGGCAGAGGGAGTCTGGGGTTACTTCAAACCTCCACACCAGGCCTAGATGGAAGAAAAAAGGAAAGGAAGCAGCACTCAGGGGTGAAATACGTTAAGAATAAAGTCCTCCTTATTTTGGCAATGGAGGTTTTGGGAGGGCATGCTGAGAAGGCTTCTCTGCCCAGTGTCTAAGGGAAGCCTGCATATTGGGCAATCCATCTGATATGCAGATGCTGTAGTCCATTTCCACAGGAGATGATCTTGGAGTAATAGATCTATATAAAGGCAAAGGACCCCTGGAAAAACAAGAGAATATATTACACATAGAAAATCAGAGAAAGCAATCAGAAAGTGAGAATGCTCATGTAAAAAATACACATATGGTTAGAAAGCACAACCAATCTGAAGGAGACAGCACAAGAGTTAAATTAGATTCTCAGACCAGTCGTGGTGGTGCACACCTATAATCCCAGTACTTGAGAGGCTGAGGCAGGAGGATCCCAGTTTCCAGACCAGCCTCAGCAACTTAGCAATACTCTCAGTAACCTAGTGAGATTCTGTTTCAAAACAAAACAAAAAATAAGGCTGATGATGTAGCTCAGAGGCAGAATGCACCTGGATTCAATCCCCAGTACCAATAAATAAATTAGATTCTCAAGAAGTCATAGAAAGTATGAAAAAGTGTTCATCTTTAAAATCAAGCTTGTAAAAGGGAAAGGTAGTTCTAAAGCAGTTTCCACAATTGTTCAGAAAATTCTCTGCACTTTTGCATTCAGTATTGATGGGTTCGCACAGGGTGTCTCTATTGCCAACAATGTGTTCCATATTTGAAAGAATCATTTATAAGGACTAGAATGACCCAGGTATTTAATAAAATCTAGGAGTATTTCAATTCATATAATTAGAGCTGTATGGAACCTTAAAATAGCATCTGAATTTTAGGAAAAGAAAACTGAGAACCATAGAAAAGAGATGGATCACTCACACTCACCAGAGCATTGTTGCAGAAATTGGTCTTCAAATTTCTTTTCTTTTTTTGAGGTACTGGGGATTGAACTCAGGGGCATTCTACCTCCGAGCTACACTCCCAGCCCTATTTTTTATTCTTTATTTTGAAACAAGATCTAAGTTGCGGAGTACCTCACTAGGTAGCTGAGGCTGACCGTGAACCTGGATCCTCTGGTCTCAGCCTCCCAAATGCTGGGATTACAAGCGTGCGCCACCACGCCCGGCTTGGCCTTCAAATTTCTAACTCACTGCAGAATGGAAATCAATTTAAAGTTCAGGAACAAACCCTTATCAGAGTTTAAGTTATGTGAGCTATACCCCCAGACCTATTTTATTTTTATTTTGAAACAGGGTTTCTTAGGTTGATGAGATTCTCACTACTTATTGAGGCTGTCCTCAAGTCTGTGATCCTCCTGTCTCAGCCTCCCAAGTACTGGGATTACAGGCATGTGCCACCATGCCTAGCTTCCCAAGAATAACTTTTTAAAACAAACACCAATAGAGATAGTTTTGGAAAACACAAACAATTCAGCTCAAATGCTGTCAATGTGGCAGGGAAGCCATTTTGTTCCTTGACTAGGATTGAAATGCCTGTTCTCAAATAAATGTGCCTATTCCAAATAACATTCTAGGGCTAGGTGTGGTGACACATGCCTGTGATCCCAATATTTGGAAGGCTGAGACAAGAGGATTGCAGGTTCTAGGCCAGCCTCAGCAAATTAGGGAGACCATTATGAGTGATATCTGTATAACTTAACCAAAGTAAACTCTAACTCTGGGTCTAATACTTAAGAGCTATTAAGACTCCAGACAAGCGATGTTTCTGAGATGTTGGACATTCAAGAAGTTTTAGCTATTATTATTATATTATTTTTACCATGGCTAGTATTATAGTAGTATAGATTTCCACTTAAGATGAGGATAATCAAGTGCCTACCTCATAGGACTATTATGGTAATTAAATGAGATAATGCAATTTTAAAAATATTTTAGCACATTTGCATGAAGTAATCACTTAGCAGTTGTTAGTAGTTGTGGTAGCAGTAGTACTGTAATGTTAAATCTAATGTGAAGGTTAAGTTATAAAGTCTGTATATTAAGTCAGTCACATTACAATTATTCTTGATAAATTCTACAGATTTCCCATGAAGCGCACTATATCTGCTATGGCATGTATCCTGTCTGGTTGATTTACTTCTATCTCATGTTAATTATGTGGCATACACATACTAGATCGAATGGAAAATAGAATTGCTTTTTGTATCTCTTATATTTTCCTGTATTCGAGGAGCATGATATGCACACACAGTTGAATTTACATAAATTAAATACAGTATGTGAGACACCACTAATGCATTGGCACTGGGGGACTGGTAAAATTGACTGACCCCTTGCTCCTATAGGACACAACCATCTGCTGGGGATTTGCTAAGAGAAGGGCTTACAATTGGAAATATGTTCCTTCTGCAGCTCCAAAGGATCTCCCAAGGACCTGAGAGCCATTCTTAGAAATGCAAGTAAAAAAGAGTAAGACCTCAGTCTCCAAGACTCCATGGGAGGACAGAATCCTATCTTTTATGATTACTAGCCAACAAACTAACTGGCCTATTTTCATTTAACCAACCTGTGGTATTTTTACTTTTCTGACTGTGAGCCCTGTGCTCTCTCCTTAGTTACATGCTTTTAGATGGCTTGAAGAATCATTAATTCTGGCGGTGACATAGCTGAATTTTATATTATTAGTCTCCCACTAGCTTTGTCATAGGTAATACTTCTGGTGTATGGCTTATAAAGATAATAGTTGCCTTGGTTTCTTCTTAGGGACTTGAAGGCCATTTTTATTGAAACCACCAACTTTTTACTTGGGCTTGTGCAAATATCCAGTGGGTAACTGTTTGGCATTAGGAGGCTGAAAACTCCACCCTCAGATCATGATAACACCACTCTTCTCTGAAGATGAGTCCCATGGAGAACCATGAAGTTAGATTATGCATGCATAGACCACTGATTATTTCACCTCCAATCACCTTTCCTCATGTCTCAAGACTACCCTGCTTCTTTATCTCATAAATATCCCAAACCCTATCCTCAAGTAGGCAGGTCTAAGACTGGGTCTTCCACCTTCACGCTCAACCACCTTGCAAATAAACTCTCTTACAAAACTCATTTCAGTGTCATCTAGCATGAACCTCTGCTACTTTCTTGTCCTCTGAGACAAAATAGACTGACAGTTTTTCAAGGTCTGACCAGGAGTCTCCATTATATAGAAATCACAGAATTTTAGAGTTGGAAAGGATCCTGAATGTGTTGACAAATACACTGGGTACACAGATTCATAGTTCCAGATGTGCCTATGCTACTTGCAAGCCAGATGGAACACTTGACCCCTCTGAGATTTTTTTTTGTAGTACTGGGAACTCAACCCAGGGGCATTCTACCTCTGAACTACATTCCAGCCCTTTTTATTTTGTGTTTTGAAACAGGGTCTTGCTAGGTTGCTGAGTCTCGATAAGTTGCTCAGGCTGTCTTCAAACCTGTGATACTCTGATCTCAGATTCCCAAGTACTGGAATTACAGGTGTGCATTACCACACCCAGCTCCCCTCTGACTTTCAATATGCTCACAGGTCAAATGATGGCAAGCCTATGCTGCCTGTCTTCCAAGACTGGAGATGATTCAACAAGATGGTGACTATTACAATAAAGATAATAATAGATAATAAAAAGATAACACTTACTGAAGGCCAAGTTATGTAATTTAATCTTTACAACACCTTTGATTGAGGTAGTTCCCATAATTATCCCCAATTTGCAAAGGGAAAATATTAGACACCAGAAAGTGTGTCAAAGCACTTTGAATACTCAAATAAGCTTGGTGTGGTGGTATACACCTGTAATTCCAGTATTTGGGAGGCCTAGACAGGACGATCCCAGATTCGAGGCCAGCATCAACAACTTAGTCAGAACTTGTTCCCCTGCATTCAATTCCCAGTACCACAAAATTTTTTTTTAAAGAAAAGTCAAGTGATTGGAATAAGAATTTTGAGTGATAGAAATACAAATGTGCCCTTGAGAAAGTCACATTCTTAAACAGGGCCTAATATTCTCATCTATAAAATGGGAAGTTTGAATGCTTTCAAAGTACACCTAGAACTTTAAGGGTCCAAATACAGAAGTTTGGCATATGGTCCATTGTTTATACACTAAAAATAAATTATTTCATCCGGGAAGATGGCGACAGAGTGAGACACGTCTCAAGAGGCGCTGTGAGCTCGATTCAAATCAGACATAGAAGCAGCTTTTTGACAGAAGAAAAAAAGCAACAAAAAGGTGAAAAATGCCACGAAAACTGAAATACAGCTGATCAGAATCCGGAAGGCCAACCAGGGAGAGCAAAGAAGCCTGTCTCTGTGGCCGCGGCGCCACACCGCTGAGTGGCAGCCGCCACTGAGCCAGCTCCTGGCATGGGGTCTACTAACGAAATATATAACAAGCCTCTGCATTCCCACCGACCAGAGGTGGAGTGAGCGACTCCTGAACTCCTCATCCTAGCCAGGTGGCATATTGAGGCACCTTCGACAGAGACCAGAACGTGTGGTACGACCAACTTAAACTCGTGCAGGGCCATCCCACCTCACCTCTCCCTACAGAGCTGGAGCAGAGATAACTGCACTGCAGAGATTGAATCAAAACTGCTGCAGGAGCAGCTTCTTGATGGAAGGAAAGAGAAGCAAAGCAGCATAAAAGTGAGTAAAGCAACAGGGGAAGTTGGTTGGAATCTAGAGAGCAGACCAGGGAGAACGGGGGAACCGGCGCATGCGCAGCAGTAACAGCCGCCATTTTGTCTGCCACCCACAGCAGCAGGAATCTACCCAAAAGATCTGCAGAGGCCAAATCAGGTCTGTTCTTACAAACCTGCAGGGAATTTTATTTTGCTTCTTGCTGGTGTTTCTTGTTTTTTGGTTTTTTTGCTTTGTTTTGTTTCATTTTTACTCTGTTTTCACTTTGCATTGCTTCGATTTATGTATGTTTGTTTGGAGGATTGGTTGCTTTGTTAGTTTTGCTAGACCCTAGAAGTCAACACCTGAAACCCACCAAAGACACAATAGAGCAGGCAGAAGGAGTACCAGAGTAATTGCAACTCAGTACAAGATACCATTCACAGAGAGAAAATAAAAATAAGAAACCTATAAATTCAGAGAAAGCATGCAAGAGAACTGGAAAACATTATGTTAAGTGATATTAGTCAGTCACAAAAAGTTAAAAATCGAATGTTCTACCTAATATGTGGAAGCTAGGGAGAAAATGGGACATAAGAGGGACTCCAGATAAAGAAGGAGAATCATTAGGTGAACAAAGAATTTGACTTAATGGAAGGTGATGGGGGAGAGGGGACACCCTAATGAACATGATGTACTTTCATGAACACATCAAAGTCAATCACTAAACTGACCTTGAGAAAGAGGGAGGAGGAGGGAGTGGGACCAGGAATTGGGGAAGGGTTAAATGAGAAATGTGGGCATGGATGTCTTTACCTATACTAGCTTGTACCTAACAAAGATGTGTGATTACAATGCACCAAATAAGGGAAAGATGAAAAAAAAAGGATTTTTTAAAGTTACACCAGGAGATTTTTGATCTACGTAATTGGGAGCTCAGCTCTATTAAAGTGGCAGAAGCAGCTAAGACATTTGTAAATTGGCTTCAATCCTTGGTGCCTACCTGGCCCTTGTTTACCTCCTTGTTGGAAGGAGTTATCAGATTAGCAGCAATAGTCATTCTAGGCTTATGCATTCTACCACTAGTATGCCTTGTGATCAATGCCTATGTTAGTATACGAGCAGATTTACATGGAATAAAAATGCAAGCACTGCCTTGCACAGGGCCTGATAGTCAATGACAGGTTTGATTTTCTCAGGGCAAATCAACCTAAGACAGGGCTCGTTGAATGACTCATCGAGACCCCATGACTGGTAAGATTAAGCACCTAGCAGGAAACGACCTAAGACAGGTACAGTCCTTCATGCATTTTAAAATAAAAATGGGGGAGTTGTGGGAGCCCAGCTGGGCCCTCTCCCACATGACAGTCGCTATCTGCATATATGAGTAATTTTTTTTTTTTTTTTTGCGGTACTGAGGATTGAACTCAAGGGCGTTCTACCTCCAAGCTATACTCCCAGCCCTATTTTTTATTCTTTATTTTGAAACTGAGTCTAACTAAGTTGCGGAGTGCCTTACTAGATAGCTGAGGCTGGCTGCGAACTCGGATCCTCCCGTCTCAGCCTCCCGAATGGTGGGATTACAAGTGTGCACCACCATGCCCGGCTTATATATGAGTAATTATACTGACTCTTCTGCTATGGCTACATTGGCGTCTCAAAGTCTGGAGATTGCACCTAGGATGCATAGATGAAAGACCCTCCCATTTCTTAGAAAGTAAATATATGACCCTAAAGGAATATGGTTTTATAACTCTAGAAAGTTTGCTTTACCAGGCTATGTTAAGAATGTGAGCTATACATGTAAAACAAAAACGTGGTGCTATTTGTGTTCTGACAATGATTGGTATGTCATAAATGTCTATGTAACCCTGTTGTACTCAAAAACGTATAAAAATCTGTGCTGAAAAATAATAAAAAATAAAAATAAATTATTTCAAGAACAAATTCTAATAAATTCACTTATCAAGCTCTCTATAGCAGCTCTATCAGGTGCACATGTCAAAGCATGCATGACATTTCACTCATTGCCAAATTATCCTTTTATTTTATGTTTATTTGATGAGCATGAATGCTTCAAAGTGTTCTGAATATTTCCTTCTTAGAGTACAATAAAAAGACCAAGGAACATTCCCAGTATAAGCCCGCATAATGTGGATTATAACTTAATAATACATTTGTTGCTCCTTTGGTTGGCCTCACTGAAATACTGTGCACTTTTCTGTAACACAAACACAATGCATTAAATATGATGTACATTAAAATCCTTCAGAAAAAGATGGTGTCTGAGTGAAACACCTCTCCTCAGGCGCTGTGACCTCGAATCAAATCTGCCATAAAAGCAGCTTCTTGATGGAAGTAAAAAAGCAACAAAAAGCCAACAAAGCAATGAAAATTGAACTACACCTAAAGAGACCCCAGAAAGTCTACCAGGGAGAGCAAAGGAGCCGTCCGCTCGGCAGCGGTGCCACACCACAGAGCGGTGGCTATTAAGCCGTCGGCACGGGGATCAATTAACATGGAGATATCTAGCGACCTCCTGCGTACCCAGCGACCAGACATGGAGTAAGTGACTCCAGAACTCCACATCCTAACAAGGTGGTATATTCCTGCACCTTCCACAGTGACCTGAACGTGTGGTATGACCAGCTTAAGCCCCCATGGGACCACCCCAGCTCACCTCTCCCTACAGAGCAGGAGCAGCGACCAACTGCATCTTGCCAGCCGCCATCTTGCCTGTTGCCAAAAGCAGCATCTATTACCACCAAGACTTCCAATGACTTCCTGCGCACCCAACAACCAGAAGTGGAATAAGCGACTATGGAATTCCACACCCTAATCAGGCAGCATACCCCGCAGGATCAACAGTGATCAAGAACACCTGGGACAACCATCTCAAGCCTGTGGCGAGGACACCCCAGATCACGCCTCCCATTGGAACCAGAGCAGCAGGGATCTGTAAATTAAATTGCACCCCCAGGGTGTAGGGGTCCCTATACAAAGTGTAGACTCAGTCACCTGCCCTTCAAGCGATTGGATAAGAGCAGAAGTGCGGGAGAGACCCAGTGTACACAGGACATAGAGAACTTCCAGGCACCCTGGAAAATGCCCAGCATATATATTGCACTCCCGCCACCAG
The DNA here is from genome assembly GCA_004027655.1 of Graphiurus murinus. Lineage (NCBI taxonomy): Eukaryota > Metazoa > Chordata > Mammalia > Rodentia > Gliridae > Graphiurus > Graphiurus murinus. The sequence continues at coordinate 190,926 of PVLC010000242.1, read as the reverse complement.
CAAAGGCAGAGAGAGAGAGAGAGAAAGAGAGAGAGAGAGAGAGAGAGAGAGAGAGAGAGAGAGAGAGAGAGAGAGATGCAGACAGGCCCTGTGGAGAGCTCAGAGACACAAGCTTGCAGCAGGAGAGGCATCAGCAGAACTCCCTGCCTGTACTGACAGAGCAAATAAGAATACCAGAGACACATTTGAAAATGTAATAGAGTGAGCAGACATTTAATAGTTGAAAATATCCATGCAGATCCAAAAGGGCTGCAGAGGCCAACTCACCTCTGTACTTATAAACTAGCAGGGTTTTTGTTTTTGTTTCTTGTTGTTGCTTTTTGGGTTTGGGGTTTTTTTATGTGTGTGTTATTTTTAGTTGTTTTTTCTATGTTTTCATTTTGTATTGCCTTGATATATTTATGTTTATTTGGATGATTGGTTGCCTTGTTATTTTTTGCTTAGTTTGTTGACTCTCCTCCTTATCCCTTTTACAAGCTTCCCTCCCTCTCTCCCATCTATATTCTTCTCCTCAACACTTTTTCTCTTCTCTTTTCTTCTTCCTTTTTTCCCTGTCTCATATCAAGACCATCTCATACTACCAAACCTAAAACTCTACATTGACTACCAGAACACTCTGACATATCCAATTTCTCTAATCTTTACAAAATATCACCTCAACACACTCAACCTCTTTTTCCACTGGACCATACCCTCTACTTTCCCCAATTCCTGCATTCATCACTGTGACTTCTCACCCAACCTTTACCATCGAACACAACCTGTCACTGTATATACCAGCAGACACCCCTAAACCCCCACTACAGAGATTGGACGAGAAAGCTTGCAAGAGCAGCAAAGATATAAATCTAAGAACAGGGGAACCATAGGAAGGAAACATAACAAAGAAACAATGAGATACCACAACCCCTCAATAACAGATCGCACCAACCCAGAATGGCAGAGATTACTAGAAGAACAATTCAGATCTTTAATACTAGAATCAAAACAAGATTTTCGGAAAGAATGCAGGGAGAGTTGGAAAGAAATAAAGGAACAAATAAACAATAAATCTGACACCCTGAACAGGAACCAAAGAAAAGCATTGAAGGAAGTGAAAGATGCAATAACTGAAGTGAAGGCATCAATACAAAATATAAACAGTAGATTAGACCACATGGAAAATAGAATATCACTCTTAAAAAATGACCATTCCAAAAATGAATCCATAGTACATAATTTAGAAAAAAAATTCGACACTATGAATTGGACATTGATGATATCTGGGCCAATTTTAAAAAAGCTAACCTAAGAATAATAGGCATACAAGAGGGATTAGAAGTTGAAACTAATGGAATAAACCATCTTTTCAAAGAAGTAATATCAGAGAATTTTCCAAACATAGAAAGAGAAGTTGACACACAGGTACAGAAAACATATAGAACCACCTCTAGACAAGACCAAAGAAGAGGTTCACCATGCCACATAATAATCAAGGCCAAGGAGAGAATCATAGAGGCAACAAAAGGCCGGGCGTGGTGGCGCACGCTTGTAATCCCAGCATTTGGGAGGCTGAGACCAGAGGATCCAGGTTCGCGGCCAGCCTCAGCTACCTAGTGAGGTATTACACAACTTAGTGAGACCTGGTTTCAAAATAAAAAAGAATTAAAAAATAGGGCTGGGGGTATAGCTCGAAGGTAGAACGCCCCTGAGTTCAATCCTTAGTACCGCAAAAAAATAAAAATAAAAATAAAGGCAACAAAAGTAAAAGGTCAAGTGACATTTAGAGGCAAACCAATTACAATCACTCCAGACCTCCCAAATCAAGTCATGAAAGCCAGGAGGGGCTGGAGTAACATATTCCAAACTCTGAAAGAAAATAACTTGCAGCCAAGACTCTCCTACCCAGCAAAACTCTCTCTCAAAATTGACAGGGATATAAAAATCTTCCATGACAAACAGAAAGTGAAAGAATTTATGTCTTCCAAACCAGCACTAAAGAAAATACTCAAAGAGATTAAGTACAAAGAAGAACTAACAAGTAAACATCAGAACCAGAGAAACAGTAATTTCCAGGAAGCAAACAATGAAGCAAAGAAGAATAAACACCACCGAAAATAGAAGTCAAGACTCAAAAAGTTAGGAATTAAAAATCATCTCTCAATAATCACACTGAATATAAATGGTCTCAATTCCCCAATAAAAAGGCACAAGGTGACAAAATGGATTAAAACCCAGAATTCATCTATATGCTGCCTGCAAGAAACACACCTTACAAGCAAAGATTCCCACAAACTAAAGGTGAAGGGCTGGAGTAAGGTAATCCATGCCAATGGAACTCGAAGACAAGCAGGAGTAGCAACCATGATATCAGATAAACTAGACTTCAAGTCTAAGCTTATCAGAAGAGACAAAGCAGGTCATTTTTTACTAGTAAAAGGAACAATACAGCAAGAGGAAATAATTATCGACATCTATGGCCCAAACATAGGTGCAGCCACTTTTAAAAAACAAACTCTGCTGAGACCGGAGAATCCGGGTTCGCGGCCAGCCTCAGCTACCTAGTGAGGCACTCCGCAACTTAGTGAGACTCGGTTTCAAAATAAAGAATAAAAAATAGGGCTGGGGGTGTAGCTTGGAGGTAGAATGCCCCTGAGTTCAATCCCCAGTACCGCAAAAAAAAAAAAAAAAACAAACTCTGTATGATAAAAAGACACACATAGATCCCAATACACTAATACTGAGAGACTTCAATACTCCTTTCACATCACTAGACCAATCTTCTAAACAAGAGGTCAGTAAAGACGCTTCAGACCTAGAGAATACCATAAACCAAATGTACCTATTAGAAACATAGACTTTTTCACCCAACTACAGCCGAATTCACATTTTTCTCAGCTGCACATGGAACCTTCTCCAAAATAGACCACATTCTGGGCCACAAAACGAGCACCGGAAAATTCAAAAAATGTAACATTATTCGCTGCATCTTTTCAGACCACAATAGAGTGAAATTAGAAATCAACTCTAAGAAGCCCCAGAGTAGCCATATAAACACAAGGAGACTGAACACCACACTGCTGAACAAGGATTGGGTCATAGAAGAAGTAAGGGGAGAAATTAAAAAATTCCTAGAAACCAATGAAAACAGAGATACAACATATCAAAACCTCTGGGTCACTTTGAAGGCAGTACTCGGAGGAAAATTTATAGCACTGAGTGCCTACATGTGAACAGAAAATCACCAAATAAATAACCTAATGACACAGCTCAAAGCACTCAAAAAAATAAGAAGAGTCCAACCCCTAAGCTAATAGAAGACAGGAAATTATGAAAATCAGAGCAGAAATTAATGAAGTAGAGAATAAAAAAAATACAGAAAATGAACAAAACCAAAAGCTGGTTTCTTGAAAAAATAAGCAAGATAGATAAACCATTGGCCAAACTGACCAAAAGAAAGAGAGAATCAACAACCCAAATTACCACACTAAGAGATGAAAAAGGTGATATTACCACCGATAGTATGGATATACAGAGGATCATCAGAAACTATTTTGAAAAACTATACTCCAACAAAATGGAAAATCTAGAAGAAATTGACAATTTTTTTTTTTGCGGTACTGGGGATTGAACTCAGGGGCTTTCTACCTTCGAGCTATACCCCCAGATCTATTTTTAAATCCTTATTTTGAAACCAGGTCTCACTAAGTTGCAGAGTGCCTCACTAGGTAGCTGAGGCTGGCCGCGAACCTGGATCCTCTGGTCTCAGCCTCCCAAATGCTGGGATTACAAGCATGCGCCACCATGCCTGGCTCCAAAATTGACAAATTTCTAGACACATATAACCTTCCTAAAATGAGTCAAGAAGATATAGAAAACTTAAACTGACCAATAGCAATCAAAGAGATAGAAACAGCAATAAAGAGTTTACCATAAAAAAAATGCCTAGGGCCAGAAGGTTTTCCAAGTGAATTTTATAAAACATTTTTAGAAGAGCTAATCCCAATAATCCTCAAACTATTCTGGGAAATAGAAAGAAACGGGACCCTCCCAAACACATTCTATGAAGCCAATATCACATTAATACCAAATCCAAATACAGATAGCTCAAGAAAACTATAGGCTTATATCATTGATGAACTTAGGTGCAAAACTGCTAAACAAAATACTAGCAATGCACATTCAAAACCACATCAACAAAATTATACACCATGACCAAGTCGGGTTCATCCCAGGGATGCAAGGCTGGTTCAACATACAAAAAACAATCCATGTAATTCACCACACAAACAGATTCAAAGACAGAAATCCCATGATCATCTCAATTGATGCTGAAAATGCATTTTTTTTTTTTTGCGGTACTGGGGATTGAACTCAGGGGCATTCTACCTCCGAGCTACACCCCCAGCCCTATTTTTTATTCTTTATTTTGAAACCGAGTCTCACTAAGTTGCGGAGTGCCTCACTTAGGTAGCTGAGGCTGGCCGCAAACCCGGATTCTCCGGTCTCAGCCTCCCGAATGCTGGGATTAGAAGTGTGCACCACCACACCCAGCCTGAAAATGCATTTGACAAGATCCAATACCCATTCATGCTAAAAGCTCTGCAGAAAATTGGAATAGAAGAAACGTACCTCAACATCAAAGAGGCAATATACAATAGGCCCAAAGCCAACATCATATTAATGGAGAAAAACTGCAAGAGTTCCCACTAAATACAGGAATAAGACAAGGATGTCCATTATCACCTCTTTTGTTCAGTACAGTACTTGAGACTCTAGCCAGAGCAATAAGGCAAGAGAAGGAAATCAAAGGGGTAAAATAGGGAAAGAAAACTAAAATTATCCCTTTTTGCAGATGACATGATACTATACTTAGAAGACCCAACAAATTCCACCAAAAGGTTTATAGAACTGATCAACAAATTCAGCAGTGTCTCAATACAAAATAAATCTTCAAAAATCAGAAGCTTACTGTATGCCAACCATAATCCCGAAAACAATTACACCCACAATAGCACCACCAAAAATAAAATACTTAGGGATAAACCTAACCAAAAAGGTAAAATACCTCTATAAGGAAAACTATAAAAAGTTGAAAAAAGAAATTGATGAAGACTTTATAAGATGAAAAGATCTTCCATGCTCTTGTATAGACAGAGTAAATATCATCAAAATGGCCATCCTCCCCAAAGTGATCTACAGATTCAATGCAACACCCATGAAATTACCAAGGTCACTCCTTATAGACATAGAAAAATCAGTCCTTAATTTCATTTGGAACAACAAAAAGCCCAGGATAGCCAAAGTAGTTCTTAGCAACAAGAACCATGCAGGAGGTATCACAATACCTGACTTCAAACTCTACTACAAAGCCACAGTAATAAAAACAGCATGGTATTGGCACAAAAACAGACACACAGACCAATGGAGCAGAATAGAAGATTCAGAAACAGACCCATGTGCATACAGTCAATTTATTTTTGACAAAGGAGTCAAAAAATAGCCTCTTTAACAAATGTTGTTGACGAAACTGTTTAACCATATGCAGGAAAATGGAAATAAACCCCACTTTCTCAACCTGCACAAGAGTCAACTCAAGGTGGATCAAAGACTTGGAAGTCAGGCCAGAGACCTTGCAGATATTTAGAGAGGGCATAGGACCAACACTTCAACACATAGGCACAGGTAAATACTTTCTCAACAAGGCCCCCAAAACACAAGCATCTCAAAGGAAGATCAATACATGGGATTGCATTAAATTGAAGAGCTTCTGTGCAGCAAAGGAAACTATCAAGTACCTCAAGAGAGAGCCCACAGAGTGGGAGAAAATTTTTGCCAGCTACTCTTCTGATAGAGGTCTAATATCTAGGATATACAGAGAGCTCAAGAAAATAACAGCTAAGAAAACAAATAACCCAATCAAAAATGGGCAAAGCATCTAAATAGACACCTCACAAAAGGAGAAATCCAAATGGCCAATAAATGTATGAGGACATGTTCTACATCATTAGTAATCACAGAGATGCAAATCAAAACTACCTTGAGATTTCACCTAACTCCAATCAGAATGGCAATCATAAAAAACACAAACAACATCAAATGCTGGCGAGAGTGTGGAAAAGTAGAAACTCTAATACATTGTTGGTGGGATTGCAAATTAGTGCAACCACTTTGAAAAACCGTATGGAGGATCCTCAGATGAATGGGAATGAACCTACCATATGATCCAGCAATACCACTTCTGGGTATCTACCCCAAAGAATGGAAACCAAACTACCAGACCGACGCATGTGCATCTATGTTTATAGCTGCACAATTCACAATTGCCAAACTATGGAACCAGCCAAGATGTCCATCTACAGATGAATGGATTTAAAACTATGGGATATGTACACAATGGAATTTTGCTCAGCCATAAAGAAGAACAAAATCATGTTATTTGCAGGGAAATGGGTGCAACTGAAAAACAGTCTGTTAAGTGAGATTAGTCAGTCTCAAAAAGTAAAAAATCATATGTTCTACCTACTATGCGGATGGTAGGGAGAAGATAGGGCATAAGAGGGACTCCAGATGAAAAAGGAGAAACTCTAGATAAGCAAAGAAGTTGACTTAACTGAAGGGGATGGACGGCAGAGCACCCTAATGCACATGATGTACTTTCACAAATATATCAAAGTCAATCAGTAAACTGAACTTGAGAAGCAGGGAGGGCAAAGGAGTAGGGTGGGAATTGGAGAAGGGGTTAAATGAGAAATGCGTGGATCAAAAGTGCCTTTATCAGCTTGTACCTAACAAAGATGTATGATTACAATGCACCAATTAATAAAAAATTAAAAATCCTTTATAAAACCGGTAAGAATGGTAGGGAGGGAGGGAAAAAGGAAGACTCACTTATAGCTCACTGCTCTAACCCAATACAATAGTTTTAACTCCTGGATGCTTCCTTCCATCCTTGGACAGCTGCATCTAGATTTTTCCACAGTGGTACTGAGGATTGAATCCCTAGGCATTCTACCTCTGGGTTTTACCCTCAGCCCTTTTTTAATTTTTGCTTTTGAAATGGATCTTTCTAGGTTGCTGTGAGTCTTGCTAAGTTGCTGTGGCTGGTCTTGAACCTGAGATCCTCCTGTCTCAGCCTCACAAGTACTGGGATTACAGACATTCACCACCATGCCAAATCCACATATATTTTTTAAGTCATACCATGTACCAGGGAGAATCCATTGTTCTAGAGGCTGAATATACAATAGTGATAAAGAAAAAGACCCAGTCCTGGTTGAAAGCCCATGGTATATGTACTTTTTCCCCTCAACTTTTGAATTTCAGGCTTAAGATTATATCTTAAGTGTTTTCCATGTGTCTGTCCTGAAAGAATAAGGATGAAAAGATCAAAATAGACTCTGTAGTCAGAAGGAATTAGCAAGTTAATAAATCATTTTTTCAATTTTTCTAGGGGATAAATTTGAATATGATAATAATGACTTTTATGAGCACCTCCAAACCCAGGATTTTGCATATGCTGGGTAAGCACTCTACCACTGACCTATATCTACAGGGCTTTTTATTTTACTTTGAGACAGGTTCTGGCTATTGCCCAGGCTGGCCTCAAACTTGTGATCTTCCTGCCTCAGCCTCCTGAGTAGCTGGGATTATGGATGTGCACCACCACCCAGGGAAAGCATCTCATTTTGATAGGCACTATTTAGATCATATACATATATTATTTCATTTAGTTTCATCGTTACTATAGCATTATAAGGTTGTAAATAGCCTCATTTAGCATATAAGGAAACTGAGGCTCTGATGTATTTTTTATGTGTGTTTATGTGGTACTGGGGATTGGACCCAGGAGCATTCCACCTCTGAGCTACACCCAGCCCTACTTTATTTTTATTTTGAAACAGGGTCTTGCTAAGTTGCTAAGGGCCTCACTAAGTTGCTGAGGCTGGCCTCGAACCTACAATTCTCCTGCCTCCACCTCCCAAGAACTGGGATTACAGGTGTGTACCACCATGCCCGACTTTATAAATGGCAATACCAGAATTGGAGACCTAGTCTGAAATTCCCCAAACATTTTACTCTTGGGATGGCGGAGTAAGGAGCTTTGATTTTATTCCATTTCTTTATTTTGGGGGAGTGTCGGGAATGAATAATCATTCTTTTTAGTTTTAGGGACATTCTATCTCTGAGCTACACCCCCAGACCCTTTTAAATTTTATTTATTTATTCATTTGTTTATTTGTTTGTTTTTGTGATACTGGGGATTGAACCAGGGGGCATTCTACTTCCAAGCTACACCTCCAGCACTATTTTATTTTTATTTTGAAACAGTGTCTCATTAAGTTGCTGAGGGCCTTGCTAAGTTGCTGAGGCTGACCTCAAACCTGCAATCCTCCTGTCTCAGCCTCCCAAGGAATGGGATTACAGGTGTGTGTCTGACCTTCTTAAATTTTGAAACAGAGTCTCGCTATGTTGCTGAGGTTGATTTAGAATCTGAGATCCTTCTGTCTCTGCTTCCCAAGTATTAGGATTACAAGAATGTGCCACCAGGCCGGGCTCATTCTTTTTTTTTTTTTTTTTTTTTTTTGCGGTACTGAGGATTGAACTCAGGGGCATTCTACCTCCGAGCTACACCCCCAGCCCTATTTTTTATTCTTTATTTTGAAACCGAGTCTCACTAAGTTGCGGAGTGCCTCACTAGGTAGCTGAGGCTGGCTGCAAACCCGGATCCTCCGGTCTCAGCCTTCCGAATGCTGGGATTACAAGCGTGCGCCACCATGCCCGGCTCGGGCTCATTCATTTTTAAAAAATATTTCTATTGGTGCATTATGATTGATTATAAATAGTAGTGAGATTCATTGTAACATATTTTAACATATTTTTTGTGGTACTGGGTCTGGAATTTTGGGGGGTACAGGGGTATTCTACCTCTGAGCTATACCCCCAGCCCTATTTTATTTTTATTTTGAAACAGGGTCTTACTAGCTTAATGAGAATCTCACTACTTGCTGAGTCTATCCTTCAACCCGTAATCCTCCTCTCTCAACCTCTCAAATACAGGGATTATGGGCATGTGCCACCATGCCCAACTACATATTTATACACAATTTCACCTGTTTATTTCCCCCAGTACTTCTGGGAGTGGAGAGTCATTCTGAACCACCTTTTGCCCAATTTCATAACTACATCCGGGTTGGAAACGGGACAAAAATAGAAAAGAAGTGATATGCCATTTAGAAGAAGTGAAAGAAAATTCTTTTATTTTTCTTTTTTCTCATCATCTTAAATCCTGCCACTGCACCATTTTTAAATTTATCTATTTGTCATGCTGGGGATTGAATCCAGGGGTATTCTAACTCTAAGCTTCACTCTCAGCCCTATTTTAATTTTTATTTGGAAACAGTCTCACTAGGTTGATGAGAACCTTGCTAAATTGTTCAGGCTGGCTTAGAGTCTGTGATATTCATGTTTCAGGCTCCCAAGTACTGGGAGTATAGGCATGCGCCACCATGACCTGCTCACTGCAGCATTTTTAATTTGGAGAAACAAATGAGAAAATGGTACAAAACTATTAGCAACAGCATAAAACCCATTTACTAAGATACATTAACTAGATCAAATAGTCGAGTCAAAGACTCATATCTTTATTGCATACATGCACCAGTTGTTGAAGAGAGACCAGGGTCACCTTAAACCCTTGAGATACCACCAATGCAATAATGGCAACAAAAACAAAATTGTAATAAAAAGAATCCCTGGACAATAATGCAGCTCTTTCCAGTCTTCAATATTCTGTATAGTAGTTTCTCAGATAGCAGCAATGTGTGGACACTTTCAGTTAGAAAAAGAATTCCTTCAGAGCCTCAGTGTTGGTGGGTATTCTAATGAGAATTACATAAGTGACACCATAAAATGAGACACAAACTCCTTATGCTTATAGCAGCTAAACAACTATAAAACCACAATGATATACCAGAATGATTTTGCATATTAAATGAAAGCAAAACTAAAAGATCAATATAATTCAATAGCATTGATTTATTAGAATGGAGGGTAGCTGGGAGTGGAAGCACATGCAACTTAGTGACTCCCTGTTTCAAAACTTAAAAAAATAGAAAGGGCTGGAGGTCTCGCTAAATTGCTGAGGCTGCCTCAATCCTGCAATCCTCCTGTCTCAGCCTCCCAAGTACTGGGATTACAGGCATGCACCATCACACTCAGCCAAAACCACTTTCTTCCATGTGAATATTAACATGTGTATTATTAAAACACTCTAAACTAACTGATATACTCTCCCTTTGTTTGGGGCAAATATAACATTTATGCTTTAGGTGGACCTCTGTTCTTTTCTTTTGGATCCAAAAACAATTAAAACAGTACTTTTAGTACTGTTAGGATAGTAAACATAGATGCAAATTCTGATGCTGAATTTGGATAGTAGTACATGGTTATAGTGCGGTTATCCACTTAAGACAGTACTGGGAGACAACTTGAGAACCACCATTTCTAAGACATTAGTGATTAAGGCCATAAATTTTGGAATCACAGAGGTTTATGTTTGTGTCCTGGCTCTGGCTTTTCCACTTTCTCATTGTATGAGCTTGGATAAGTTATTATTTAACCTCTCTGTCCCTCAGGTTACCTCCTCTATAAATTGGGTATAATAATAATAGCACTTTAATTTTGCCAGAAGGCACGTTGACCCACTGTCTAGATATGTTTTATGTTTAAGACTGAAACTGTAGAAACTAGAAGTCACTGAGTATTACCTCACAGGCCCTCTGTAATTTGAGAACTACATGGAATTGGGCAAATTGAAAAAATGTGTTCTTCTGGCCCCTATCCTAGCCTCCCAATATCTGCATTTGCTCTCCCAGGTTTATGTTTTAGGCATGGAAAATGTGAATGCTCCTAAAAAGGGAAACTGTAACAAGGCAATGCCAGTAAACAGACAATGGAGAATCAGTTGAACCCATGCCACAAGACAGCTGTTTTTATCTGAAGCCCACCAAGAAGGGCTTGCTCTTATGCTTCCTGGCCTGGCATGAATCCTTTGATTCCTGGGGCCCCCACGGTTGAAAATAGACCCGCCACCTGACAATGGTCGGGTATATTTTTAGGACCAGCAGGATTGGAAACAGCGCTCTATAGGCCTAGAACTGGAGCCAGGTCGCTGTGAAGGTCTCATCTCCACTGGGCAGCTAGGTCCCATGTTGCTGAATCTAGCAGCCAGTTACAGAGGAAGAGAGTGAGAGGAACAGGTTGGAACAGGTTAGTCAAAAGAGGAGGGTTTCATTTGGAAAGGATTGGATGTAAGGAAAATGGGGTGAGTAGAATTTCATAGTTACTAGAAATCTGCTTAAATGATATAGAAAAGTTGCATAAATGGTAGGACCCCACAACAAACAGAAATCATAGCAGTAGACCTTTGCTTAGTGGACTAGGAGTGTAGCTCTGGGGGTAGAGTGCTCCCCTAGCATGCACAAACCCTCAGGTCAAATTCCAGCACCGTGAAAAACAGTGTAGTTAAAACTGATCTTAGAGCCAGGCATGGTGGTGCATGCTTGAAATCCCAGTACTTGGAACGATAAGACAAGATCGCAGGTTTAAGGACAGCCTCAGCAATGTAGTGAGAATCTCAGAAACCTAGCAAGACCCTTTTTCAAAATAAAAAGGGATAGAGGTGTAGCTCACAGTTAGAATCCCTAGTATCTGCCCTCCCCCAAAATTGATATAACTCCCACAGATATTTCAAACAAAATGCCCAATACACTTGAGCCAATAAGTTTTTGTTTGTGGTTCTGGGGGGTCAAACTCAGGCCCTTGTGCATGCTACATAAGCACTCTACCAGCCCAGCCCAATACAGTTAAATGTCCATATATCATGTACTTGTCGAATTATAACAGATAAATCCAAAACTTGTTTTTTCCTTCTCATTATCCCCATCCTACTCAAGTGCATAGCACCCCTGATTTCAATCCCCAGTACCACAAAATGTATGTAATGTATTACTCCATTTACATGAAATTCTAGGAAGTGCAAATTAATCTATAGTCACAGAAAACAAATTAGTGTTTGCCTGGATGAGGCTAGGAGGAGATGATAAAGGGGTACCAGGAAACTTTGGGGGGTGATAAATATGTTCGCTATCTTGATTGTGGTGATGGTTTCATTCATGTACATATATGTCGAAATTTATCACATTGTAGCTGGATATGGTGGCCCACACCGTAATCTCAGTACTTGCTAGGCTGAGTCAGGTGGATCACAGGTTCAAAGTCAGCCTCAGCAAGTTAGTGAGGCCCTTAACAACTTAGTGAGACCCTGCTTCCAAATTAAAGAATAAAAATAGGGCTGGGGTATAACTCAGAGGTAGAATGTCCCTGGGTTCAATCCTCAGTGCCACACAGAAAAAACAAAAAGTAAATAAAAATAAAACTTATCACATTGTACACTTTGGGTTGCTGAGGCTGGTCTTGAACCTGTAACCCTTCTGTCTCGGCCTCCCAAGTACTGAGATTACAGGCATGCACCACTATGCCTGGTGACATTGGAAACTTTAAACAAGTGCAGTTTTTGGTATGTTCATTATATGTCAACTAATATGTTTGGAAAATATTTTAATATTTAGTTTGAGACCTGAGAGTGAGCCAGGGTTTGGGGAGGGCCCTATGGGCAGAGAGGGAGAACCCTGTAGGAGGAGAGAAAAGTGTGCAGAGATCCTGAGTGGGGAAAGATAGGACATATTTCAGGAGTTCAGAAAAGTCCTGTTTGGATAGAGTTGAGAGATCAAAGGGAAAAGTTGCTGCAGATGAGGTCAGAGAGGGCAGCAGGGCCTCATATTCATCTATTATTTTAGCAAATATTTGCTGGGCCCTAACTATGTGCCCGGAGCTGGTCTAGGTGTTGAGGTTGTTTCCCAATAACAAGATATTACACACTGGGGAACTTAAACAACAGAAATACAAGTCTGAGATCAGGATGTCAGCAGGGTTGACTTTTCCTGAGACCTCTCTTTGCTTGCAAATGGCCACGTTCTCTTGTGTCTTCACATGATCTTCTCTCTGTGTGTCTATGTTCCAGTCCCTTCCTGTGACACCAGTTGGGTTGCATTAGGGCCCATCACACAAGCTCATTTTACATTAATTATATCTTTAAAGACACTATCTCAAATATAGTCACATTCCAAAGGACTAGGAATTAGGACTTTCAACATACAAATTTGGGAGAAGGACAGTTCAGCTCCAAATAGGGATATAGCTCTATGTAGATAACAAAGTTTCATAGTCTCATGGAGCTTACATTCTAGAAGGGAGAGGGAGAAACTAAGTAAGTCAAATATGTAGACTGTTAGAAAGTGCTAAGTGCTGTGGGATGAAAAAAGCAGGGCAGGACAGAAGGATAGGCAATATGAGGGTGTGACAGAAAGTGGGGTGGGATGAAAGAGAAGAGGAGAAACTACAGGGGTGTGTGTGTGTGTGTGTGTGTGTGTGTGTGTGTGTGTGTGTGTGCGTGCGTGCTTTGAATAGGGTCTTGCTAAGTAGCTGAGAACCTGTCTAGGTTGTTGAGGCTGGTCTCAAACCTGCAACTTCCTGTCTCAGCTTCCCAAGTACTGGGATTACAGGTGTGTTCCACCATGTCCAGTTGGGCTACAGGTTTTGTTCTCTATCCTAGAGGCAATGAAAAGCTATTGAAAGTTTTTTGTTGTTTGTTGTTGTTGTTGTTGTTGTTGTTGTTTTTTGCAGTACTGGGGATTGAACTCAGGGGCATTCTACCTCCAAGCTTTACCCCCAGCCCTATTTTTTATTCTTTATTTGGAAACAGGGTCTCACTGAGTTGCGGAGTGCCTCACTAGGAAGCTGAGGCTGTCCACGAACCCAGATCCTCCGGTCTCAGCCTCCCAAATGCTGGGATTACAAGTGTGTGTCACCACGCCCGGCTTATTGAAAGGTTTTAAACAGAATTGTGAACACATTTGTTTTTGTATGTTTTTTGTTTTGTTACTCTCAGTCTTTTTATTTTATTTTAATATATATTTATTGGTGCCTTGTAATTATACTTCATAACGACCTTCAGAGTGATAGAAACATATGCACATAGCACTTGGTGTGTTTCCATCTGGATCCCACTCCACTCTCTCCCACTCCCTCTCACTCCCTATACATATTATTGAAATTAGAATTGATAATGTCATATACATACCTAGCACTATTTTAACTGTTTCCTTCACCAAGTGTCCCTTTTCCCCTCCCCACCTCCCTTTCCCAGATACCCTGCCTCTATTCTACTGATATCTCTCCTTGTTTATCTGAAGTCCCTTTTGTTTCCCAATTTCTCTCATATGAGAGAAAACATACAACCCTTCACTTTTTGTGACTGGCTGATTTCATTTAATATTTTCTATCCATCCATTTTCCTGCAAATAAAAAATAAGTAACTCAATTTAAAAATGGGCCCTTGTACTGAATAGACACTTCTCAAAAGAAGAAATATGCCAGGTGTAGTGGCACACACCTGTAATCCCAGTACTTAGGAGGCTGAGACAGGAGGATCACAGGTTCGAGAACAGCCTCAGCAATGTAATGAGATTCTCAGCAACCTAGCGAGACCCTGTTTCAAAACAAAAAATAAAAAGGACTAGGGGTATAGCTTAGAGGTAGAACGCCCCTAGGTTCAATCCTCAGCTAAGTTGCTCAGGCTGAACTCAAACCTGTGATCCTCCTGTCTCAGCCTCCTCCCAAGTACTGGAATTAGAGTCATATGTCACCACACCAACTACACTTCTTTCCCTCCCCTTCCTTCTTTCCTTTTTTCCTTCCTTCCTTCCTTCCTTCCTTCCTTCCTTCCTTCCTTCCTTCCTTCCTTCCTTCCTTTTTGGCAGCACTAGGGATTGAACCCAGGAGTGCTCTATGACTGAGCTACATCTTCAGCCCTTTTTATTTTTTAGTTTGAGATAGGGTCTTGCTAAGTAGCCCAGGCTGGCCTTGAAATGCAATCCTCCCCTGCCCCAGCCTCGCAGATCACTGTGATTTACAGGTGTTCACCAGTGGTGAGAATGTGGGGGGAAAGCCATATTTGCTTTGGGAAAATTTCTTTTGAGGCTAGGGATATAGCTCGGTGGTAGAGCACTTGCCTAGAATGCATGAAGCCCTGTGTTCCATCCCTAGCTCTACCAAAAAATAAATCAAAGGAAGAAAGGAAAAAGAAATTGCTCAGACTGCTTATGGAAAATGGGATAAAGGAGTGGAAAAGGGAGGTAAGTGGCTACTATGGCATTAGTTCAGAGGAAAAATAATAGTGGCTCTGAACTAGAGCAGTAGTAGGGGGATGGAATGATGTGGATAGATTTAAGACATGTTAAGGAAATAGAATCAATGGGATTTGGGTTTTGGTTGAATATAGAGGGTGGGGAAAATGGGCAGAACATGAATAAATTTTAGGGTGCTGCTGTCTTGCATAACAAGATGGATGATGGTGTCATTCCCTGGGATAGGGAACATTAACGAGGTCCTGGTTTGGGAGAGAAGATCATGAGATTGATTTTGGATACAGTGCCTGGATGACACCCAAGTAGAAGTAGCCAATGATCACTGGGCACATACCACACACAGGCCAACACACAAACACATACCACCATCATGTTCACCACCACTATCACCATCAATTTAGATCCAGATCCCAACTTCTTCTCCTGAATCTTGCCCACTATTCCCTCTCTCTTCTGCATCTTCGGCCACCTCCCCTTTACTTTCTGCATCCCATCATCATTTCTACATTCTCAAGCCTCTCACATTTTTAGAGCAATTTTCCTTGACTCCTCTCTCCAGTTATCATTCTATTTTCCGCCTTTCATTGTTGAACTTCTCCAAAGAGATGCTATTCTTACTGCCTTGATTTTATACTTCCCACTCATTTCTCAATGTACCTTAATCTATATTCCACCTCCACTGTTCCACCGAAATCTTTGGATATCAGTGAGATCATTATGTCCCAAAATGGAATGGGAATTGTTTTGATTCTCACTTTCCTTTCTATCTCAGGAGCATTTTTAATAGTTGATGACAGTGGAGAACAAAGACTGTTCTCTTAAAGTGACAAGCTTGCTTTATTCATTTCTGAAAAAAACCCCATTTTGTCAGTTATTCTTTATGTAAAAATGCACTCCTATGAAAAAACAGTTAGTTCAATTTATTTTATTTATTTATTTATTTATTTATTTATTTATTTATTTATTCATTCATTTATTGTAATGGAGATTGAACTGGGGATTGAACCCAGGGGCTCCACATCCCTAGTCCTATTTTATTTTTAATTTTGAAACAGGGTCTCACTAGGTTGCTGAAAGTCTGACTACATTGCTGAGTCTGTCTTCAAACCTGCAATCCTCCTGTCTCAGCCTCCCAAGTACTGGAATTACAGGTGTGTACCACCACACCAGGCTAGCTACTTCAATTTGTAACTCAGCTAAAGTTATTTTTTTAAAGAGATTACCAACATACTTCTGTATGCAGAGTGCTTCAGGTACATTTCCTATTTTGTCATACAGAATATTAATAAGGCCTTTACTCAAATATTGAGATTTAATAAAATTAACACTTTTTACTGCTTCGTCAGGTAAAATTGGATTTTTTTCTTCAAGTAAGCAATAATGAAAAGTATAATAATTATTTGTATAATCTGATATCATTGCACTGATTTCACTGATTTGTATCAAGACCAGTAGTACTTATTTTTTGCACCACCAATGAAAACATCCAAGTGGAGGGAAAAGGCAGTTTGGCATGGATTCACGTGCCTATACTCCCAACAACTAGAGAGGCTGGGACAGGATTGCTTGAACTCAGGAGTTCAAGGACAGGATGGACAACATAGTAAAACCCCATCTTTCAAGAAGAATAATAGTCAGGTGTGGTGGCAGACACCTGTAATCCCAGTACTTAGGAGGCTGAGACAGGAGGATCATAGGTTCGAGGACTGTCTCAGCAACTAGGGAGGCTCTCTGCAATTTAGTGAGATCCTGTTTCAAAATTAAATAAATAAATAAATAAATAAATAGGGCTGGGGGAGTAGCTCAGAAGTAGGATGCCCCTGGGTTCAAGCTGGGCATGGTAGCACATGCCTGTAATCCCAATACTTGGGAGGCTGAGACAGGAGGATTACAGGTTCGAGGACAGTCTGATCAAGTAGTGAGACTCTCATCAACCTAGTGAGACCCTGTTTCAAAATAGAAATAAAATAAGGCTGGGGGTGTAGCTTAGAGATAGAATGCCTCTGGGTTCAATCCTCAATACCACACAAAAAAAGAATGCCCTGAGTTCAATCCCTAGTACAGTAAAAAGTAAAAAATAAAAGGATTAATTAATAAAAAAATTTAAAGGGCAAATAATGATTATTATTGTGCAGATAGTTTTGACATTATGAGTCTTGGAAAGGGAACTGCACAAACTATACCTTGAGAAACTCATCATTTTAGGTTCATCTGGATTTACCCGTAAGCTAATGAAATAGAGTCACATTCCGTGGGAGAAAGATAGTAGGAAGAGTGGGATTTTGTTAGTGTAGAAGAGCAGAATCAGTGCTGGTAGCCAGCCAAGTGTCTCTTCATTGAAGAAAACAGCATGTGTAGTGGGGTAATTAAGGGGGAAAATGACATAATGAGAGGTTTCATCAGAATGTAGAATTTTGAATTAGGATGTTTCTGCTGACTGCAAGGTCTAGGATGTAGCAATACTTCCCCTGGGAGGGAGGGTTCTGATATGACCCAGTGGTTCAGTAGCTTCTGGTGCAATTGGGAGCATTGAATATAAATAAGGGGACAGTGCAAATGCCCAGAGGGGAACTGAGTATTTTTTTTTTCTCAACAGGGGTGGGCAAGCCAATAAATTTGGGAATCTATAGGTAAATTGTTGCAGTGGGTGACTGTGTGGAGGAGAGGGTCACTAGAAATAAGATCCAGGGATAGAGTGCCTGGGGTAATGGGTGAGTTGACCATGTGGACACTAAAGTCCCCCAGAATGATAGCAGCAAGGCTTATAATAGCAACTAAGGGCCAGTTGCTAAATTCGCCAGTGAATATAAAAAAGTGGTCAGTTCAGTAGATCACAAGGAATAAGATGGGGAAGTGTACTGGGTGGGATGGCATATGCCTGTAATCCCAGTAGTTGGAGGTTGAGATAGGAGGATCACAGATTTGAAGCCAGCCTCAGCAATTTAGTGAGGCCCTCAGCAACTTAGTGAGACCCTGTTTCAAAATAAAAAATATAAAAAGGCCTGGAGATGTATCTCAGAGGTAAAATATTTCTGTGTTAAATCTCCTGTACCTAAAACAGGGGAAGCATATGCATATCCCATCCATATAGAACTCAAAAGAGGGAGAAATGGTTTAACGGTTTGAACATGGCATTCCCCAATATGGAGGACACCAACCCCACCTCACAGGACTATACAATGTAGCATGTTGAGAAAATAAATAGTCACCACTAAACATGGCTGCTAGGAAATGGTGTTCTCAGAGGAGACTCAGATTTCCAGTAAAGAGGTGAAAAAAAGGCTCTGAAGGTGTGTTGAGGATGGAAAGGTGTGTGGTCATGATATAATGGAGAAATGGAGTGATAGAAGGTTTTGGTTGCTGAGAGATGAGTGGAACTTTTGAGTAATGAAAAGAAGCAGAGTATTAGTATGAGAGGCATATTGGGAGAGGGGTTTATGGTCCCCTAGATTTAGTCTTGATAGCTCTGGAAGGAACAGACTCAGGCCTCCAGAATTCAGCTAAGATTTTTTTAAAACAAAAAAGGGCTATGAAATTATGTTCTGTGGATAGTGGGAACAGAATATGTTGGGTAGGAGTTGATAGTCTTGATCTTTGTTGTTAGACTACTGGATACCTCAGGTAGGAACAAATATGCCATGCCTCAAGAAGTGTTAAAATCTAGATGGGCGCCATGACACATGCCTCTACTCCCAGTACTTGGGAGGCCAAGACAGAAGGATTACAGGTTTGAGGCCAGTCAGCCTCAGCAACTTAGTGAGACTGTTTCAAAATTAAAAATAAAAAAGGCTGGGGCTGTAGCTCAGAGGTAGCATGACCCTGGGTTTGATCCCAAGTACCAAAAAGAAAAAAAAATGACAAAAGTGTTAAAATCCATACCTTTTCTGGACAGTAGTTCTTCCTTGAACCCAGAACTTCCTGCATAACAGGCAAGTGCTCTACCACTGAGCTACATCCCCAGCCCAAATCCGTATCTCTTAAGTACTACAAAATGCGTACAACTTTAAAATGAACTTCTCTGATTTTTAACAATCCTATTCAATTTTTTAAAATTATAGGAGCTTCTATCAGCATATCTATTCAGTTACAGCAAATTACTATCAAGTGCTATAAACAGAACATTTATTTTTAAAAAGGCTATGTGATTCTTATTATAAATAAATTTGTTACCTATATCTAAGTAATCTCTATAGTCTCTTTTTTCCCTTCAGTACTAGGGATTGATTCCAGGGGCATTCTACTTCTGAGCTACACCTCCAGTCCTATTTTTTATTCTTTATTTTGAAACAGGGTCTCACTAAGTTGTGGAGGGCCTCACTAAGTAGCTGAGGCTGGCCGCAAACCTGCAATTCTCTTTCCTCAGCCTCCCAAGTACTGGGATTACAAGTGTATACCACCACATTGGTTCTTTTCATGTTGCTAAAGGTCTCACTAAATTGTTGAGGATGGCCTCAAACCTGCAATACTCCTCTCTCAGTCTCCCAAGAACTGGGATTACAGGCAAGTGCCACTGTGCCTGGTCTTAATTTCTACAATCTTAACCTGGAGAAAGCCATTTGATTTGTCACGCAGCATTTAGGCAATATGGTTACCAGTAACCACTTCCATGTGGCCAACTTAAACTCTGCAGCGCTAGCAGATAACTAAAGGTAAGAAAGTGGTTTGCATTGTTGATGGTTTCATTATCATAGCAGTAATTTTTTTTTTTTTTTGCCTATTTTCAGAGCTTTGCTAATATGGCCACAAAAGAGTGTCACTGGACCTGAAACTCACTGGTTTTATCATCTCAAGGAGGCAGGCAATCATGGTTGCTCTATAGCTGCTAATAATAAACAATTAAGGCAGCTTGTGCATTCCACCTCTAAAGTACCACTGGCCAAAGGGTATTTTGGTGGCATAATCATTTGCAACTTAGTTTTTATTAGTTAAATATGTTTTATTTGGGAGTTTTGACTCAAAGACCAGGAGCTCATTTGGGTGCATGTAATCAGGTTAAACTAGAATTGGCTTCTCAAAATGTAGTTTAAGTATTTTTAAAATTTTTTGTTTGTTTTTGTGCTGGGGATTGGACTCAGGGCCTTGCTCCTGCTCAGCACATTTTCTAGTACTGAGTTATACCTCCAGCCCTGTAGTTTAGTAAATGTGTTTTATTTATCTATTTTTGGGTACTGGGGATTGAATATAGGGACATTCTACTTCCAAGCTATACCCCAGCCCTTTTAATTATTAATTAATTAATTTATTTATTTAGTATTTATTTTGTGATACTAAAGATTGAACCCAGAGGCATTCTACCTCCAAGCTATAGCCTCAGCCCTATCTTGTTTTGAAACAGGGTCTCTCTAAGTTGCTGAGAATCTCACCCCTTGCTGAGGCTGTCCTTGAACCTATAATCCTCTTGTCGAAGCCTCTCAAGTTCTGGGATTACAGGCATGCACCACCACACCCGGCTAATTTTTTTTTTTTTAATTTTGAAACAGGGTCTCACTAAGTTGTTGAGACTCTCACTACTTGCTGAGGCTGGTCTCAAACCTGCAATTTCCCTCTCTCAGCCTTCTGAATACTGGAATTACAGTCATATACCACCACACTGGGATAGTTTAGGTATCTTAAATGGTATATTTCATTTATTTAGTAAAGTGATTACTTCAGAATGCATATTTGGACTCTGATATTACTCCAAATGTCAACATTAAAATGTGTTTTGTACCCCAGCACTTATACAATCATCCCTATTTTATAAATAAGGAAACTGAAACTATGAGGAACAAACTCACCCAAGGTCACACACAGCTAAGCACTGTCAAAGATGAGGTTTTAACCCAGATCTGAATGCCTCCTATCCATGTTCATTATCGTTCTCTCTCTCTCGCTCTCTCGCTCTCTCGCTCTCTCGCTCTCTCTCACCAGGAATTGAATCCAGGGGCATTCTACCTCTGAGCTACACTCCCAGCCCTATTTTATTTTTTATTTGGAAACAGGGTCTCACTAAGTTGTTGAGAGCCTCACTAAATTGCTGAGGCTGGCCTTGAACATGCAATCTTCCTGTCTCATTCTCCCAAGTACTGGGATTACAAGGGTGCACCATCACACCCAGCCCTATCCGTGTTCTTAACCTCTGCACCATACCACAGGATACCTACCTCTTTCCATGCTCATTTGGAAAAATATTTACCACTGAATTATAGGGCCAAGTCACTTTTGAAGTACAAAATCATATGGGCTATAGTGGAGTATAATTATATACAAGCTACATCTTAAGTATGTGTTATGGCAGGATTTCCCTGACATGGCTTATTCAGCCCAATCAGTGAAATCATCTTTGCCTCTGTGATGAGACATTCCCAGATGTGCTATGGCATTCATGCATACCATAAAGCATAGGTTTCCTCCCAGGAATAGTAATGTAGTCTGCTTTCCAAGTTGCCCATGAAGAAAGTAGGTGAGTGTGACATGTCCTACATCTTAGTTGTTTAATGAAATTCTAGTGTTACCCTTTGGCGCGTTCTCTCAACAGGATGTCCCAAAAGCCTTAATGCAGTTTTAAACTTTAAATATAAATAGATTTTACTGAGTGCCTGCTGGATTACTCAAGAGAAAATTCCAGATTAGCCTGTCAGGTCTGCCATTTATATGAAAATGAAGAAGCTAAGCATGAAGGGTGGGGTCCTAGGGAGTACAGACTTTGGAAAGGAACAGAGGGAAATGGGGAGAGTCAGCAAGATAGTAGAAAGATACTTAGGGAACAATGTGGGACCTCCCCCCAACATTCCTAAAAATTGCAGTAAAGTTACCAAGTTTAGAAAATGCTGAATGTGTCTAGGTTTCTTGTGGAAAATGGCAAAACTCACTGGAGTTTGATGCAGGCCAGAACCAAAATGGACAAATGTCCAAGAGAAGGAGGCTTTCAAATATGAGGAAGCAGAGCCTAGAAATCTTCTGTAGGGTGCTGGAATTGGGGAGGGAGGTGATCCAAGCCAATATTTGGGCTATAACATCATTAGATAGTATGAGCACCTCTGTAAGGTTTCCTTTTTTACATTTTTTTATTGGTACATTGTAACTATACAAGGTAATGAGATTCATAGTAATACTTTAAAATTTTCTTTTTCTTTTTTTTCCAGTCCTGAGGATTGAAGTCAGAGACATTCTACCTCTGAGCTATACCCCAAGCCCTATTTTTTATTTTTGGTTTGAAATAGGGTCTCTCTAGGTTGATGAGAGTCTCACTAAGTTGCTGAGGCTGTCCTTGACCTGTGATCTTCTTGTTTCAGCCTCCTAAGTACTGGGATTACAGGCATGTGTCACCACACCCAGCAAGACTATTTTCTTAGAGTAGTTTAAGGTTCATAGCAAAATCAAGAGGAAGGTACAAAAATACCCCATGTAGCCTCCCCATTGCCAACATCCCCTTGATATTTTTAGAACAAAGTTCACTATCACCTCAGTAACCCTTGGCTCCTTCCTTTCTTTCTTCCTTCCTACATATTCCCAGATTCTTCATAATACTAACTAACATGTATGGAATGTTTTCTGTGTTTTAGTCTCTTTACAAACATGCATTATTTCCTCTATTCAGACCAACTTACAAAGGAAGATTTTACAGATGAAGGAGCTGAGCTCAGAAAAGGTAAGCAACTCACTCCAGTTTCCATAGCTCCTGACTCCATGCTCCCTCCAGTAAAGCACCCTACCTTGCTATTTGCAGTCACTTCTATAGTCACAAAGAATTCCTGACTTTTCTTTCTCTTCCCTTAATACTATGTCTAATACCCTCTCCTTTTCTTGGTTAACATTCTCTAGCATGGTGACTAGAGAGCCTTTTGTTGCAGCCTAACAGGTGCAAAGATTACAGGTGACCTGGTTGCCACAACAGATGAACACCATCCTTGGCTCTGCGCACAGGCTCACTAAGTCATACACCCCTTTTAGCCTCTCTGAGGCCACCACCAGCTCCTAGTGCATGGAAAATGTTCCCACTCTTTAAAGAATGAAACAAAATCATTCACACGTAGTGTTGACTTCTAGCAGGCATTTCAATAAGCATTCTTGACTTACTGGTGATTTAGTCATTTTTATTTAATTAATATGGATTTCAAGGCAAAGGGGACAAGATATAGAGGATGATTTCTCTGTGGTCTGATTCTGTAAGTTTGGACAGGGAATCAGGGAAGGAGAAAGTCTAGTTCCAGGGCTCTGGATAAAAATCTCTGGCCAGGCCTGCCACAGATTTGATTTAGTCCAGCAACCTCATTGTACAAATGAGTGAATTTTAAGGCCTAGGAAGAAGAAAAGATTTGCCTGAGGTCATCTAGCTAGTTAATGCAGCAATGGAAATCCATTTCTGCTTTTGCAAAAAGTATTCCAGGCAATTAAAACAATGTCTATTTTCTGCTTGGCCACCAAATGCTTACAATCGTTTCCTGTCCCTTAATTTTTCCAAAATGAGCTATGGCAAAAATAAACACGAAAGGAGGTCTGGGCAAAAGCTACCCAAATGCATTAGCAATGACACATGTCTGAATGTGAGAGGCCCAGCAATGACACATGTCTGAATGTGAGAGGCCCAGCTGAGTTGACCATTGCAACTGAAGTGTTGGTTCTAGACCCTGGTTTTGCCACATCTTCTAGCAGCCAGCCATTGCCTCAAGGTAATGTTGGAACTAGGCAATAGTCTCCACTTCTCTCATAAGGCCCTTCTCAAACTAGCCTCAGCTCAAAAGTGGTACACCTATATAAAGGCTATATGAGCAGTAGGTAATGGGCTCTGCATCTTTCCAGAAGTAGTTAACATAGGCTTTACTAAAAGGGGAACTTCATTCAACAAATATTTCCTAAATGATGGGATACATATGGCATGAGACTAGGCCATGAGGATATAGAGTTGAACTGTGGCTGATCCCAATGATCTCCCAGTTAAGTAGGTGAGACAGACAACGAACAGACAATTTCAAAGGTCAGCTCAACATAAACACCTGCAGTATATCAGGCGCAATGCCAAGTCCTGGGGATGTTCAGATGGATAAGACCAAGTCCAGTCCTTACCACCTAAGAGACAAACAGGAAAACAATTAAAGTACTGTACTTAACTGCTATGAGAAAAATCTGCCCCAGGAGCTGGGAGAACTCTGGAAAGAGGGAACTAATGGGAGTGCTGGTTGGTCAAAGTCATTGTGGCACTAAGGAACGTCTGGATATCACTAATTAGGTGGAGGCTATAAAGGACTCTTTTTAATACTTTGGCTTAAATTAGATTAGTTATAATTAATATAGCTCCTTTTTTGTGGTCCTAGGGATTGAATCCAGGGAGGTTATACCTCCAAGTCACATCCACAGCCTATTTTTTTTTAAATAGGGTCTCACTAAGTTGCCGAGGCTGGCCTCAAACCTGCAATCCTCCTGTCTCAGCCTCCTAAGTACTGGAACTATAGGCATGTGCCACCATGCCTGGCTTTTTATAGTTCCTTGAGTCAGATTCTAAGGGCTTGGGGCAAGGAAAAGGAAATTCGAGGAAAAGGTTTTGCTTAGAATAGCTGCAGATGCAATTTTGATCAAAGCTTGTGTGCCCTGCTGGACCCTCCTTCCAAGCTCCTCCCCACAGTTTTTATTTTTCCTTATGTGAAAGGCCATTTACAGAAAGAATCCTAAACAATTTCATTTCCATATGTGGATAACTGAGCATAGCAGAGTTTCCTAGACTTGCCTGAAGATAAGATTTACCTGGTGTCATTCTCAATTGTATTGTTGAATTTCTCCAAGAAATTCATATTCAGTAGGTCTGGGGTAGGGTCTGGGAATCTATTATTAACAAGGGCTTTAGATCATTCTTATCCTTAGGCAAATATGTGAAACTATGATCTAAAGCATTATCCCCAGGAATTTGCAATAAAGCCCTTTGATTTCTAAGGTGGAATCTGAAACACACACACCTAAGTAGTAGAGCTTAGAGAATTTTAGAAATGTAATAATAAAACAGGCGTTATGTTTGAAAAGTATCCTATAGTACATTATCACATATACCATATACTTTGCCACATTAGAACCTCTTTTTAGAGCCTCATAAGCTGTGTCAGCCAAGGATTCTTGTCTTTGCTTTAGGGATGAGGAAACCCTGTCATTGTGCAGCTTGTAAAATAATTAGAGGCAAAAAAATACATCCTTTTTTGTTTGGGGTACTTTTGGGGGAATTGAGCCCAGGGGCATTCTACCGCCAAGCTAAAACCACACCCCCTCCCTTTTAAATTTTGAAACAGGGCTAAGTTGCTGAGGCTGGCCTTGAACTTGTAATCCTTGTACCTCGGCATCCCAAATACTGGGATTACAGGTATGTGCCACCAAGCCTGACTTGAATACATCTTAAATGATGCAAGAATAACAGAAAGCAAGATGCCTACTTTTGCAAAAGAATGCCCCATAATACAAACAATGTGCATGGTTTGAAGGAATGTGGAACCCAAGTGTAGCCTGAAGCAAATAGGAGTGAAAAGCTTCCCAAAGCTATGATACATGTCTGCATTTGGAAACTTTATTTTTTATGGCACCATACATTTTTTCTATAGTGGATCTTCATGTGAGCTGTACCAGTTACATTTTCTACAACCACATATTGTTCCACAAACCAGTCAGACCTGCAAGGGAAGTACATGCTTTGGTCCTTTTGCAATGCTCTGCTGCCTAACTAGTTTGTGTCTGCAAGAGCAGCACATGGCCAGGTCAAGATGGAGATGTCCTGGTGAAAGGAGGGTGGTTGTTATATGAGGCTTTCTAGAATCTTTTCTGGGACCACATAGTCTGATGCAGTGGACATGAAGGATTTCATTTCATCAAATTGTATTAATGTCTTTCCTGGATCAGGCATTACGTTGGCAGCTGTGTGCTTCTTCTGATATATTCATGGTCTAGGGAGGAGAGAAAGGAAGAAATACACATAACTAGTGATTACCTAAGTCAGGAAGAATTGGAAAGCAGAATACTCAGAACTCAGCTGGGTGTGGTGGCGCAGGCTTATAATCCCAGTACTTGGGAGGTTGAGACAGGAGGATCACTGGTTTACCGCCAGCCTCAGCTACTTAGTGAGGCCCTCTGCAACTTAGTGAGACCTTGTTTCAAAATAAAGAATAAAAAACAGGGCTGGGGGTGTAGCTCGGAGGTAGAATGCCCCTGGGCTCAATCCCCAGTACCAAAATAATAATAATAATAATAATAATAATAATAATAATAATAATAATACAAGAATAAAAAATAGGGCTGGGGATGCAGCTCAGAGGTAGAATGCCCCTGGGTTCAATCCCCAGTATTGCAAGGAAAAAAAAAAAGAATATACAACATTCTATGGTGATGGAGGAGGAGTTAATAGTTCTCATGGAAGATTCTGGAAAGTTAGTGGACCAAGTGGCATTTCCACTAGGGCTAGGAAGCTAGGCCTTTAATAATAACCCAGGAGGCCTATAGAAATTACTTTCAGTGTTACCTCCTTTCAGGAGTATTTGGGGCAACCAATGCTGTGGGAGTCGTCTCACACTCCACTGTATTCCGTGGATGGCCAGTTTATTGGACAAGAGTATTGGATGCATCAGAAGAGGCCTGCAGAAGACCTTATATGCTATGCTAATGGAGTGTAGGCACAGCTAAAATTGAAAGGTTTTAAGCATGATAACAGGGTCACTTATACATCTTATATAGATCCCTTTGGCTGTGGTCTATGAAGTGGTTCAGACAGGGGAAAGAGTAGAAGGAGAGAGTCCAAATAGGAGGCTACTGCAGAAGTCCACGCAAACAGCCATGGGGGCTGAACATGATCTCTGAGCTGAAGATAAAGTGGAGAAAAAGCAACCAGCAATAAGACATTGCTCAGAGGTGGAATCAACTAGCGTTGGGTACTCATTGGGTGTGTAGGGGATGGGAGAGTGGAGCGGGACAGCTCAAGAGTCCACGGTGACCACCTAAGGAGCGCAAAGAGAAAAGGCCTTCTGTGAGAATCTCTGGTCCCCTCGCGGGGTGGCAGGAGGGAAGGGGCAGATCAGAGGACAGTGAAGGAAGAAGTTTGGAGCCTAAAGAAGGAAGAAGCCAGAGAGGCCAGGTGGCAACATCGAAGCCCCGCCCCGGCTCCTCCTCCTCTCCCTCTTCCCACCCATCCCCCAGCGGCGACTCATCCTCGAGGGCGGGGAGAGGTGGCTTTTGAGTCCTCCCGTATCCCAGCAGGCAGTGCAGCCTGGAGACGCTGACAAAGGAGTGGAGGAGCAGTCAGTCGCAGCTGCTTTCCGTGGAGCTGTGTTGCCGAGGTGAGAGTCCCCCACCGTCCCGTCACCCACTTCCTCCGACTTCGAGAAAACATGGAAGTTACGTGGCGCAGAGCCCTTGCCGAAAGCATGACCCATCCCCAAAGCCGGAACTCGATCTGTGACAAACTGCAGCGCCGGGATGAGGGTGGGCGGTAGGGAGGAGCAGAGGGGGTCATTTCTGCCCCGTTGTCTGCGGCCCCGGGGCGCGACTGGCAGCCACAGGCTCTGGCCAGCCGACGTGGTGTCGTGCCTGAGCGAGGGTAGGCTCGCGAGCCTTCCGGTATCTGCCCGGCAGAGTTTGGTTACCCCGGGGATGCAGCTCCAGGGACAACTCTTCAGCAGACGTTGGGAGGAGGGCTGGGGGAGGGAGGTGGACTCCCTGTCCGGGGTGACACCGTCCCTGTCCTTCTTCCAGCCCAGCGGGTCCCCACAGCGAGAAACTGGAAGGAAATGGGAGCGGGGAGCAGGAGTGAGGAGTCCCAGGATAGCTTCAGCTCAGCTTTCTTTGCCGGGACAGAGATGAAAGTGGGGTGGAGAGTCACGGGAGGAGAGCAAACACTTTTCTTGGAATAATGGGGGTGACAGAGGATACGTGGCCTGTATCCTTTCCTCTGTCCCAGGACCTTCGTTCGGATCCTAAGGGTTGCACCAGCTGCCGGGCTGTAAACAGGCTCACATGACCAGTTTCACATGGAACCGGCCAGTGTAGGGACAAGGACTGGAAAGGCTGGGCCCCAATCAGGTGGGGCTGAAGTCTTAGGGCAGAGCGTTTTGTACTCCCTCCCCAGCCCTCCGCTCTTTAATCAATGTTCTTGGGTTTTCCCTTTGGGGAAAGTAAGTGACAACAGACTTCTCTGAACTGAAGTAGCATTTCTTCCCCAGTAGAATTGAAGGGATCACATGTCGGGGAGTAAGGGGGCAAATACTAAGTGAAACTGGTATTGGACCTTTTGATCTTTGAGGGAAATAAGAGGATGCAAAATTGAAAAATTGGGTTCTTTGGATTTTTCCTAAAAAGCAATCCTGTTCTTTCAGAATGTATGGTGTTCTTAATGTGAATTCCAGACAGAAGGGGAAAGTACTTTTTCAGGCAAGACACGCATGGGATTTAAAGAATTCTTGATGAAAATCGTGTCCACACTTCCTCTTAAGGGCCTGGAAATCTCTTTGCCTACAAAATATTAGTTAGGAAAATAAGTAAAGGGTGCACACCAACTTTTAGATTATACATCTATTTAGTATGAAGCAGTGGAAATTTTGAGAAACAGGAAAGGGGGCCAATGTGTATTTCAAGTTATTCACATCTACATACCCAAACAGGATGGGAAGGTAAACTAGTTTCTGAAGCATTTCTAGAACTCTCGAAACAATAGAGGTTTATTCAAATACCAGGATATTTGAAATTTTGGAATTTTTCAAATCTGTGAAGGGTGATTGCGATAGATTCCCTTTGTGTGTAAATGTAAAGGACAGTATTCAGTATAAAGTTATCCTGTTATAGACAAAGATAGGAACTAGAACATATAAAATGATGCGTGTTTCTTCCTTAAATTGTTCATGCATACTTTCCTCCCCAAATTTTTATATTTAATACTTTTTCCTCAGGGAGCTTTTAATTTCAACTCCATTTTCTGAGAACATAAAACAAGAGACTAAGAAAAAGGTAGCCCTTCCTTAGTAGCCTAATAAAGAGATTTGCTACTATTCTTTTCTGGGAAAATAGAGACATTTTAAACCTTTCCTAAAAGTTATCAAAGGAGCAGACTGCCGGTCTTGCTCTGAATCTTGTTTTGCAACTTTGTAGCATTCTGGAAAATCTTGCTTTATAATAAATATTAAGTGATTTCCTATTTGAGGCCCTCAATTTTCTCATCTGTGATGAGTTTTTGTTTTACTATCTAAGGTTCCTATAGCTTTCAAATTCCCTAAAAGAGAGCAGTATTTTGGGTTTTGGTGTTTTTTGGAGGGGGTACTGGTAATGGAACCCAGGGGCATTCCATCTCCAAGCTATACCCCAACCCCCCATTTTTTTTGAAACACGGTCTTGCTAAGTTGCTGAGTCCATCCTCTAACCTGTGATCCCCTTCTCTCATCCTCCCACTTGCCTCTCTCACCCTACCACCCAGCTAAGAGAGCAGTTTTTGATTGGGACTATTTTTGGACAGAGTAAGTTAGCCACATAAAGATATTTGTACTAAATAGCAAGAATCTGTTTCAAAATTTGGAAAAAAAATAATAAAATAGGGCTGTGGGTATAGCTCAGTGGTAGAATGGCCCTGAGTTCAATCCCCAGCACCACAATACATACATAAAATAACATCCAGTAATAAGAGGTATCCAGAATTGTGATAGAAATGGGAATTGCCCAGGCAAAATTAGCAATATATCTTGACCTGTACCTCTTGCTCTTCCTCAGGAAATAGAAGATGGCCTGGGCTAAATCATGCCTCCAAAATTAGAAATAACAGCAACACTTGACTTTCTTGACCTTCAGGGTGTAGTACAAAGTCTGATTTTTTCACTCATTCCTGCTTCTTCCTAAATTAAGAAGGGCATGTGATTTTAGTAGTGAAGTTGGAATAAAAGCAGGAAGGCTCTAGCACAGTCCCCTTTGGCAGTACCTTGGTTAGATCACCAGAACCAAGTCTGCTTTTCAGCTTTCCCAGGTTCGTGTGTGTGTGTGTGTGTGTGTGTGTGTGTGTGTGTGTGTGTGTGTGCATTCTACCTCCCAGCTACACCCCAGCCCTATTTTTATTTTTTATTTTTAAAACAGGGTCTCATTAAGTTGCGGAAAGCCTCGCTAAATTGCTGAGTCTGGCCATGAATCTGTGATGCTCCTGTCTCAGCCTCTCAAGTACTGGGATTACAAGCATGTATCACCATACCCAGCTTTCCAGGTTCAAAATTTAATTTAGTCACCACATCGTGAAATTTCAGTCCATCTCAGGGATTGATTTACACCAACCAAACTCACAAAAGATTTCTGTTAATGCAAATTTACTAAATTAAAGTGAGAGGTAGAATCGCCAAGTAAACCAGAAGGCCCATGTATAAGCCAAGATGCCCTTTGCTTGGATTATATGAAAACACTTAGAAACTGCTCTCAACTAACCCTTTTCTAGGGTCTATTCTGACCACTCCTCTTGACAAAATTATTATCATTATTATTTTGATTCTAAGGATTGAACCCAGGGGCATTCTACTTCCAAGCTACACCCCAACCCTTTTTATTATTTTTATTTTAAAACAGGGTCTTATTAAGTTACTAATGGTCTTGCTAAGTTGCTGAGGCTGTCCTGGAAACTGTGATCTTCCTGCCTCATACTCCCAAATACTGGAATTGCAGGCATGGGCCACCATACCTGGCTTCAACAAAATTATGTAAAAAACATTTATGTAAAAACCATTTCAGTGATACCTTTGTATGAATATATCCTAGTCACCTGATTGAACTTGGGTCAGCTCTAAAACATGGGTAAGCTCTACCCCCCAGCCTTTCTTAAAAAAATCTTCAAACAGGGTCTTGCCAGGTTGCTGAGGGTATCACTAGGTTGCAGAGGCTGGTCTTGAACCTGTGATTCTCTTGCCTCAGCCTCCCAAATACTGGGATTACAGGCTTGTACCACCACACCCAGCAAACTTGGGTCAGCTCTAAAACATCCCTCAAATCTGTTTCTCTCCATTCCTTAGTTTAAGTCCTCATAATCTGTTCAAGCCACATTCATTCAACAGGTATTTTTTATTCTATTTTAACTACCCTGGAGTCCGGTGATGTGCTTGGTTGGTCAACAGCAGCCCCTATCTTACTTTAAATCTTACCAGGTAAGTTCCCTGCTTAAAGTCCTTCAGGGAAGGTAGGCATGCTGGTATATGCCTGTAATCCCAGTACTTGGGAGGTTGAGGCAGGAGGATTACATGTTCAAGGCCAGCCTGGGCAACTTAATGAGACCCTGTTTCCAAAAAGAAAAGAAAGAAAAATGTCCTTCAGCAGTTTCCCACTGCCTGCAACAGTGATTCTCAAAGTTTGTTATGCATGGGAATCACCAAGAGACCTTTTGAAAACACAGATGGCTGAGCCCCACTTCCAGAATTTCTGATTCAGCAGGTCTGGTGGGAACCAAGAATCTCCATTTCTACAAAGCTCCCAGGTGAAGCAGTAGCTGTGGTACTTTGAGTGCCACCTGCATAAGGAATCCAGCCTAAACCTCCAAAT
Organism: Graphiurus murinus; assembly: GCA_004027655.1. NCBI lineage: Eukaryota > Metazoa > Chordata > Mammalia > Rodentia > Gliridae > Graphiurus > Graphiurus murinus. The sequence goes on along the minus strand of PVLC010000242.1, from coordinate 159,184 downwards.
TTGGCTTAGGAGATCTTTTACCATCTGCCTCCAACTTACCTTCCCAGTCTTATCTATTTCTACTCCCCCTATGCATGCTATTTTTAACTATATACAGTGCCAAAGCTCATTGTAATTTTCCCTTTTATTCCACTATATAAATTCATCCTGGAATTCACCTCTCTCCATTTATTTATTTATTTATTTATTTATTTATTTATTTATTTATTTATTTATTTATCTTTGATGGTGCTGAGGATTGAACCCAGGGACATTCTAACTGAGTTATACCCTTAGCCCTATTTTATTTTTCATTTTGAAATAGGGTCTAAGTTGCAGAGGACCTTGCTAATTTGCCGGGGCTGGCCACAAACCTGTGATCCTCCTGCCTTAGCATCCCAAGTATTGGGTTACAAGTATGTGCCACTGTGCCAGCTCCTCTCCACTCCTATTGAAAAATCCTGTTTGTTGAGACAGAATATCACTTTTTTATGCTCCCCAAGGGCTTTATATCTACTGGCATATCCATATCCTAATGACTGCTGAATATCTGTTTATCCTGTTAGAATGAGGTTTTAGAGAGCAGAGAAAATGTTTTCATATTTTCTCCATATTCCCTAGCACAGTGCCTGGTATATAATAAGTGTTGAATAAATGTTTGTTGAATTAACTTGAGATTCTAAAACTTCTGAGAGTTCTAAATATAGTAACATGCATATTCCAAGTAATGAATTAATACAGATGTTGTTTGAGAATTGTATACACATCTTGCAGTAACTGAAGACATTGGAATACTGTAAAGTATGGGAATAACATGTTTTTTACAACAGGGAAATATTTTTTAAAAAGACATTAGTGTAGGGTATGCGTTTTAAATCTTAAAACATACACTATCCAGCTGGGTGTGGTGGTGCAAACCTGTAATCCCAGATTTTTCCCAATCCTTGGAAAGAAGAGACAGGAGGATTGCAGGTTCCAGGCCAGCCTCAGCAATTTAGGGAGACTCTTGTTTCAAAATAAAAAACAAAATAGGGGGAGGCTGAGACCGGAGGATCCGGGTTCGCGCCAGCCTCAGCTACCTAGTGAGGCACTCCACAACTTAGTGAGACTCGGTTTCAAAATAAAGAATAAAAAATAGGGCTGGGGGTATAGCTCGGAGGTAGATCGCCCCTGAGTTCAATCCCCAGTACCACAAAAAAAAAAAAAAAATAGGGCTGGGTATGTAGCTTGGAGGAGGAATATCCCTGGGTTCAATCCCTAGTGCCAAATAATAAATAAGACATACAGTACTTAATTTTTTACATCTTGAATATAAAATAGCCTACCACTACATGTCATTTTTAACAGTCAGTCCTACTATTAAGACACCAAACCTAGAAAATAAACAAAATTGCCTGCTTTTGAACAATGATCATTAAAATATAAATTAACATCATAACATGTGAAAGTGTAGACTCTAGGAACATAACAGTAATCACAGTACTTGGGAGGCTGAGACAGGAGGATCGATAGTTTGAGGCCAGCCTCTGCAACTAAGTGAGACCCTTGACAATTTAGTGAGACTATGTTTCAAAATAAAACATGAAAAAGGGCTGAGAATGTGGCTCAGAGGTAGAATGTACCTGGGTTCAATCTCCAGTGCAAAAAAAAAAAAAATCCTAGTGGGTGATACTGGGAATTGAAGGTGGAAGAGAGCTGAGTTTTTTAAGTAGGAGGGAAAGAGGTTTACATGCTAGTGAGACTAAAGCTACTGAAAGCATCACTCTTAACCATTTAGTATTTACTTGGCCTTTGGCAAGGACTATACTCAGTATGGAGGACAGAGATAGTCCCTATGATGAGATAAAAGGGGGCTGAACTGAAGGTGGAGCTGGGAATCCTAATCAGTAAACAGTAAGAGCCAGAGACAGATAGTTAAGTAGCTGACACACTGTGGCCAAGGAGATGGACCACTAATTTCTGGAAAGGGAATGCTTTTCATTTGGGCGGAGGGTGCGGTGCTAGGGATTGAACCTGGGACATTCTACCTCTGAGCTGCACCCCTAGACCTTTTTATTTTTGAAACAGAGGCTCACTAAGTTGCTGAGGCTATCCTTCAATCTATGATTCTCCTGTCTCTGCCCCCCAAGAACTGGGATTATAGGCATGTGCCACCATGCCCAGAACCCAGCCTTTTTAATTTTTTTTTGAAACAGGGAGTCTCACTACTTTGTTGCTAAGGCTGGCCTCAAACCTGTGGTCCTCCCATCTTGGCCTCCCAAGAACTGGGATTACAGGCATGTGCCACTACATCCACCATCGGTTTTTCAAATTTTGAACCACATTGGTACCAGAATCCCCATAGTACCACATATTTAATTTAATTCTTCTTGCAGCCTCTAATTTCCAAGGTGGGGGGAGACAAATGAGAATATGCTTTTGAAGTGATTTCTATGCTCTTTAACAGTCTCCAAGTTTTGAATCTATGGTCTTGGAAAAGAGAAAGAAACTCCCTTGATTATCTGAGTCTCATTTTTTCCTTTCTTTGCTTAGTGCAAGGCGAGGAAAATAGGGAATGGAATCCCTTTTGGAGCCAGGTCTGGTAGTGTACACCTATAGTCCCAGTACTTAAGAGACTGAGACAGGAAGTTAGCAGGCTGAAGACCAGCCTCAGCAACTTAGTGAGACTCTCAGCAACTTAGTGAGACCCTGTTTCAAAATAAAAAATAAGCCGGGCGTGGTGGCACACGCTTGTAATCCCAGCATTTGGGAGGCTGAGACCGGAGGATCCGGGTTCGCAGCCAGCCTCAGCTACCTAGTGAGGCACTCCGCAACTTAGTGAGACTTGGTTTCAAAATAAAGAATAAAAAATAGGACTGGGGGTGTAGCTCGGAGGTAGAATGCCCCTGAGTTCAATCGCCAGTACTGCAAAAAAAAAAATAATAAGAAGAAGAAGAAGAAGAAGAAGGGCTGGGGAGCTGGGCGTGGTGGCACATGCTTGTAATCCCAGCATTCGGGAGGCTGAGACTGGAGGATCCAGGTTCGCGGCCAGCCTCAGCTACCTAGTGAGGCACTCCGCAACTTAGTGAGACTCGGTTTCAAAATAAAGAATAAAAAATAGGGCTGAGGGTATATCTAGGAGGTAGAATGCCCCTGAGTTCAATCCCCAGAACCGCAAAAAAAAAAAAAAAAGGGCTGGGGGTGTAGCTCAGAGGTAGAATGTCCCTGGGTTCCATCCCCAGAACTGTATGTGAAGATTTCAGTGTTTATGCAGCTTTTGTGGGAAAGTAGTTTGCAAACTGGTCACAAGGTGGTGTGCACACATAAGGTTTTCTTTCGAAATTCACTTGGGATTGATTTTCTATGCTATTAGTACAGGGACAAGGACAAGGCAGTTTTCCTGTGTCACCACCTCCTAGCTGCACTGTCTGCCTATAAGGTTAGGGGCATGTTGGAGATTCAGATTTCTGAACACTGCTGGTCTGGTTTCCCTTTGAGGAGCCAAGTGAGATGAGAGGGCAACAGAAGGGAGAGGAGAGGAGAGGCAACTGGGAATCCTGATTCTGTGCTCTACTCCAACCCAGGGCCAGCAGCCACCTAAGATTTGCTGGGCATCTAATTAGGCTTCTTTAGCCAGGTGCAGTGGCACATGCCTATAATTCCAGTACTTGGGAGGCTGAGACAGGAGGATCACAGGTTTTGGGCCAGCCTCAGCAACTTAGTGAGACCCTGTTTCAAAATAAAAAAGGGCTGGGAGTTATAACTCAGAGGTAAAATGCCCCTGGGCCCAATCTCCAGTACCAATAAATAAATACATGTATACAGTAATTAGGATTCTTTGCCTGTCCTTTATGGACAAAGTATACTCAGCTATGGGGTGGGGAGGAATGTTCTCTGGTGGAGGAGATAGTTATTAGTAGACACCTGTAGGATAACTAATAAGCTCAGCATCTGCTAAGTGGCAGCATTAATCTTGGGCCTATGAGAAATGCAAAAACAACCAAACCACAACATGGCATTATGCTTGAAATCTGATTGAAGAGTCAAAATTAGTCCACATAGAAAAATGGCAAAATATTGAATCCATATAGTAAGTGTATTAAAATATAACTGGCCAGGTATATTGGTGCATTGGTGCATGTCTGTAATCCCAGTACTTGGAGACTGAGACTATATATATATATTCTGATGAGATCTGTGTAGAGCAGAGTAGTAGAGGTGTGCTTTGAGGCGAGGGAATTAGAGCATAGCTTTGAAGAATGCATAAAATTGTTGCTATCCAAAGAGGAAGAATGGGGGAAACCTTGGTTATTACTGGCAACTATAGCTATTGTTTCACAATCAGGAAAAGAAAGTATATGCAACTCAGTGAGTGAAATTGTCTCTTGACTTTTTTTTCTTTATAAAACTGAAAAGGAAACACGAGTCAAGACCATGCAGTCTTGCTGGTGACTTGAATTTTGGATCATTCTTTGAGAACTCTGATCTTGAAAGCCATGATTTTTTTTTCTAGAAAAGAGGGTGTATGTGGTAGTCGACAACAGGGAGGCAGGACTTCTCAATTGAGACACAGAGGAGATGAGGACTTTAGAACAAGTGAATCTGGAGACCAGAGTTCTGCCCCAATACTCTGTGCAATGCTGGTTAAGTGTCTTACCCATCCTGGGCCTGCTTTTCTCATCTGTCAAATGAGAAAGCTTAGGAGCTAACATTCTTTGTGTGCGTGTGTGTGGTACTGGGAATTTAGTCCAGGGGCATTCTACCTCTGAGCTACATCCCCAGCCCTATTTCATTTTTATTCTGAAACAGAATCTTGCTAGGTTGATGAGAATCTCACTGCTTGGTGAGGATGGCCTCGCAATCCTCCTCCTGTCCCAGCCTCCCAAGTATTGGGATTACAGGTGTGTGCCACCACACCTTACTGGGAGCTAACATTCTTTGACTTGGTGTGCATTTGCCTTTTGGAAAGCAACCTCATAAGCTGATCTGCAGTAAGGTTTTATCAGTTTAGTATATAATTGTCCCCCAGCATTTTTTGCACTTTTATCATCTTGTAATATGGACTGAGTCAAAGAGAAAGTATTAGCCTCATAAAATACTGTCAACTAAAGGCAGGTGTTAGGCTTCATTCTATTCATTGGCAGAGTCACTAGACTTCTTTGTGACCTGGTGCTGTTCTTCCCTTATTTCTACTGATTGGAGTTTAAGAAGCAAGTTATATCTTAGCCAAGATAAGTGACAAATGGGAAGAGGAATATGAAAAGAAATAGTAAACTGCTCAATAATGATTAAGCACTTCTTTTTTTTTTTTTTTTTTTTTTCGGTACTGGGGATTGAACTCAGGGGCATTCTGCCTCCGAGCTACACCTCCAGCCCTATTTTTTATTCTTTATTTTGAAACCGAGTCTCACTAAGTTGCGGAGGACCTCACTAGGTAGCTGAGGCTGGCCGCGAACCCGGATCCTCCGGTCTCAGCCTCCCGAATGCTGGGATTACAAGCGTGCGCCACCACGCCCGGCGATTAAGCACTTCTTTAATAGTGACTAGGAGATGGCCTATTTATGATTCATGGGGGATCTATGTTGCATATTCAATTTAGAAAGAGAAAGCTTCAGAATGAAAATGAAAATAATTTCTTCTAAGTCCTTATTCCAAGCTAGGAAAATTTATACTCCAACCTGTGCTAACTTTTCAAAGTTAGAACCACGTATTTATTAGCACTTATCTGTGTGGTTAGTTTTGACTTCCCAGTCAGATTTGTGAAGTATCGCATACTCTTTTATTTTAAAAAGTGTGTGTGTTTTTTTTTTAATGCAATACAGCTGGGTGTGGTGGCGCACATTTGTAATTCCAGTACTTGGGAGGCTGAGACAGGAGGATTGCAGGTTTGAGGACAGCCTCAGCAACTTAGTGAGGCCATCTTTAATTTAGTGAGACCCGGTTTTAAAAATCAAAAACAAAATAGGGCTGGGATGTAGCTCAGAGGTAGAATGTCCCAGAGTTCAATCCCCAGTGTCACCAAAAAACAAAAATAAAAAATGTAATACTTTTATTGGTGCAATACAATTATATATCATAGTGAGATTCAAAGTGATAAAATCATACATGTACACATCACTTGGTGTATTTCCCTCCACATCTCACCTTGTCCCCGTCTCCCTCCCTATACACGTTAGTGAGATTGGTAGTGATACCTTCATAAATGGACACAACATTATTTGAACTGTACCCATCCCTAGGACTCATTTTTCCCCTCTCTACCTCCCTTTCCTGCTGTTCTACTGGTCTCTCTCCTCATTTAACTGAAGTCTCCTTTGTTTCCTTTTTTTTTTTTGCTAGCTTCCACATATGAGAGAAAACATGAACCTTGACTTTCTGAGACTGGTCTTAATTTTTAGTATTCTCTAGTTTCATCCATTTTCCTGAAAATGACATAATTATTTTCTTCTTTATGGCTGAATAAAAATCAATTGTGTATATATATATATATATATATATATATATATATATATATATATATATGTAGTACATTTCTTATCCATAACAAAAGTTTTGTATTATAGTTATACATGTTCCTAAATTGTAACCAAATATTTGCTTTTCTCCTTGTTTTAGTTGCATGTAAAGTTATCCTAATAATAGAAATCCTATTTAACATATAGTTTAAGATTTTTAGTATGTTAGGGCATCAGAAAGTAGAAAATGCAGTTAGCAGAGATTTTTACACATTACTTCTAAATTAATTACCTTCTATGTTTCAAAGGTGGCACCTTTTTCCCATTAGGCTCTGATATAGTTACTGTTTTTCTTTAATAAAATCTACTTTTAGTAAGTATTCACAGGGTTTGGAATTTTTAAAGATATACAAAAAGGTATCCAGAGATAACTTCCCTCCCTTTTCTGTTCCTAGCCACTCAGTTTCTCTCTTCAGGGGCAAACATGGGTATCCTTCAAAAGAAGTATGAAGCCCGTGCTACCAGTTGTATGGAAAAAGCAAATAAAAGAATATGTAGACCTATTTTTTCCCAGTAGTGTAGATTGAACCCAGGAGCGCTCTACCACTGAGCTATACAAAGACTGACCCTTCCTTCCTTCCTTCCTTCCTTCCTTCCTTCCTTCCTTCCTTCCTTCCTTCCTTCCGGGATTTCAGGTATATACCACCGCATCCAGCAAAGAGCTTCCTCTTCCTTTTTAACAGATATCTGGTCTCCCAATGAATGGATATACCATACTTTAATGAATCTTCTATAAATAGACAGTTGGGCTGTTTCCAGTCTTTGGTTTTGAACAACTAGCTTGTATTGAGTGCCAACTTCTGTTCTCTGTGCTTCACCTAAATAATTTTATTTAATACTCAGTATTATAAAGAAAAACTTTCACATACATAACTTTATATAAGGGAGTGGGGGATACCCATACTAAATTCTTAAACATAAACTCTGTGGCTCCAAGGATATAAGAATTTAATTTTTGCAGGTATAGTGGTTATGCCAATTTATATTCCCATCAGCACTGCAAGATATGTCTGGTTGCTCCTACCATGTGCTATCAAATTTTAAAATTTTACTCATCTAACAGGTTAAAAATGTTATACCACAGTATGGCTTTAGTTTGAGTTTCTCTTGTTATAAATGAGGTTAAACATCCTTTTGTAAGCCAAGAACAATTTTATGTCCCTTTAGACATAAAATGAGTTTGCTCATTTTTATATTGAGTTATCTTTTTCAATAGTTTATAGATCTTCTAGTAGAGAAATTAGATATTGCCTATAATGTAAATTGTATTTTTTAAACATAGCTCCTCGTTTACTTAGATTTCCTTTAATATCTCTTAGCAATCTTTTGTAATTTCTGTTTTTTTTTTTTTTTCAGTACTGGAGATTGAACTCAGGGGCATTCTACCTCTGAGCTACACTCCCAATACTATTTTTTAAATTCTTTTATTTGGAAACAGGGTCTCACTAAGTTGCGGAGGGCCTCACTAAGTAGCTGAGGCTGGCCACGAACCGGTGATCCTCCTGTCTCAGCCTCCAAGTACTGGGATTACAAGCGTGCACCACCACGCCCAGCTCAATCATTTGTAATTTCTAGTGAAAAGGCCTTGAGCATCTTTTATACATTTTACTTCTATTTTATATTTTATTTTTTATTTGTGCAATGTAATTATACATCTTTTTTCATGGTACTGGGGATGGAACCCAGAGGCCTTCTAACTTTGGGCTTCCCCCAGACCTATTTTATTTTTTATTTGGAAACAGGGTCTCAGTAAGTTGCAGAGGGCCTTACTAAGTTGCTGAGGCTGGCCATGAACCAGCAATCCTCATGTCTTAGCCTCCCAAGTACTAAGATTACAAGTGTGCACCACCATGCCCAGCTTATACATAATTTTTTAAGGTTTTTGTATAAAGGTTTTTTTTTTGCCATGCAGAATTTAAAAAGTTATATAGTTGAATTTATCAGTATTTTCGGTTTCTGATTTTATGTCATTGTTAGCCTGAGATTATAAAAAAATCCCATGTTTTTTCTTCTTTTTTCTATTTGGAATTTATCCTGGTATAAGGAGTGAAGGATAAATTTAATTTTTTTTCTAGATGTCTACCCAGTTTAACAGATATTTATTAATTAATCTGTCTCCCACAAATCAGAGATGCCACCTTTTATTATAAACTAAACTCTCATTTCAACAGAGTTTTAGAGTGAGACACTGCATATTATTTAATGATGTCAGATTTGGATTTCTCTTCCTAATAGCCAAGCTTCCTAAGAAAGTATTTATAGAGGTTAGTATTTTCTGTTGGAAAAATCCAGTACAGTAAACTTTAGAGCAACCATTATCCAAACAGAAATATGTATAGCTTTGATCAAAAGAATGAAACTCAGAGCGAATGAAAACACAAAATTAGAATTATTTCATTAGATGCTTTTCAGAATAATTTCAGTTTTGTTTTATGGAAATGGATAGTTTAGTATAGTAGAAAACTGGACTGGGAGCCAGGAAGCTTGCTAACCTTGTTTTATTTTCTCATCTGGTCCCTTCATAAATAAAATAATAATAATAATGATAACAAACACTTAGAATATTGCCTGGCCTTACAGTTAGTGCTAAGAACTTATTAATCATTCAGTCAATGTAATTAATAAACAGTTCATAATCTGTTGTAAATTACACAAATGTGAGATATTATTACTAATAAAAATGTCAGTAGACCCAGTCAAAACAAAACCCAGAAACAAGTCCAACATTGTTAGGAACTGCATGCATGCTGTGAAGTCTGTGGTATACAGTGGACTGATAACCCAAGACAGCCCGCAGATTTCCTGCCTTCCACTTTGCCTCCACATTCCAGTGCCTTTACATATGCAGTCCCTGGGTCTCAATGCCCTCCTCCCAACACGTAAGTGTGAACCCTTCTTTTTCTTCTTTCTTTCTTTTTTTTTTTTGTTTTTGTTTGTTTGTTTCTTTTTTGAACTGGGGATTGAACCCAGGGAAATTCTACCTCCAAGTGATACACCCATCCCTTTTTAATGTTCATTTTGAAACAGGGTCTTACTAAATTGCTGAAAGTCTTGCTAAGTTCCTATGGCTGGCCTCAACTCTGCTGAACTCTGCAACCCTCCTGTCTCAGCTTCCCAAGTGCTAGGATCACTGACATGTGACACCACACCTGGCTCCTTGTTTTCTTAAAAAAAAATGCCATAGCTTGACATCTTTTCCAGGTGGAATTATTTGTGAAATGGGATGCATTATAATAGAGGTAGCAGCAATATTTTAGTCTTATCAATTAGACTTGAACTTCTTGAGGGCAGGGCCTGTGCATTATTTTATCTTTGTCTCTCTGCTCATCTCTTGATGTAGTTCCCATTATATAATACCCAAAGAAAATACAATTTTGCACACATGATTATACAGTAACCTTTTTGATGAAAATTGTAAAGGTCTCAGTCAGAATCAAAACATTTCAGCCCCATCATCTGGTAAAACTAAGTAATTTATTTATTGGTTATATTTCTCTCTAAATGTATGAGGACCTGAACTCAAAGTATTAGATGGCATTTAGACTGTTTTAAACGAGCCGGGCGTGGTGGTGCACGCTTGTAATCCCAGCATTTGGGAGGCTGAGGCCTGAGGATCCGGGTTCACGGCCAGCCTCAGCTACCTAGTGAGGCACTCCGCAACTTAGTGAGACTCGGTTTCAAAATAAAGAATAAAAAATAGGGCTGAGGGTATATCTCGGAGGTAGAATGCCCCTGAGTTCAATCCCCAGTACCGCAAAAAAAAACCAAACAAACAAAAAAACTGTTTTAAAGGTATAATCTATAGGGTGAACATGATTTTCTGTCGTATGTTTTAGTTTTAGCTTTTTTTGTGCTGGGGATTGAACCCTGCATTTTATTTTTAAAAGCCACACTTGGAGGGAGGCTTGCTAAATAAGAATATTGATTAAAATGAGTTTAGGAAATAAATATAGAAGCACTATACTTTACAGACTTCTGTCACCTATAACTCTCTGAAATGAATTAAAGAACCTCAGAAGGAATCCCAAAAGGCCTCTGAAGTTGAAAGAAAACAGCTCTAACAAAGCCTGTGTACTTAACAGCGAAGAATGGTGCTATGCATGCCAAAGCCCACTTATGATTTGGAATTTTTATAAAAAACTGTAAGGACTGCTTGGCTAGTATACATATTCGGCTTTCTTTAAAGACATTTTAGCTTGTCTTGAGTTCAGCAGAAAAGAGATTAAAAGCTAACTGGGCACAGTGGTACACACCTATAATTCCAGTAATTGGGAGGCTGAGACAAGAGTATTGCAGGGCATAGGCTAGCCTAGGCAACTTAGTAAGATCCTTAGCAACTTAGTGAGACCCAGTTTCAAAATAAAAAATGGCTGAAGGTGTAGCTTGGAGGCAAAATGCCCCTGGGTTTAATAACTAGTCCCTCCCCTCAAAATTAAAGGAACCCATGCTGCCAGAAGGCAGTAAATAAAACATTGTTGACATGAGTATAAAAATGAGTTCTGTGTTTTCCTCCATAAATCATGGAAACTTACTTGGTTTGTAAAATTTTTAGTCTTTAAGTGTTCTGATTGTCTCATGTAAAATCAGTTGTGCCAGGTGTAGTGGTATGGGCCTATAATCCCAGTATTTGGAGACTGAAACAGGAGAATCCCAAGTTTGAAGACAGCCTCAGCAAGTAGTGAGATTCTCCTCAACCTTGCAAGACCCTGTTTCAAAATAAAATAAAATAGGGCTTGGGGTATATAGGTCAGAGGTAGAATGCCCCTGGGTTCAATCCCCAGCAAACACACACACACACACACACACACACACACACACACACACACACCAGTTGTGGCAATATTTTTTATTCTATTCTTTTTAAAATCTGAGGTTTAAAAAGAATGATGTCATTTTGATCTTCTTTGAAAAGAGATGATTAATTTTAAAAATACTTCTTTATTTTTTTATTTGAGTATTTATGTAATTTATCAGAAGTTGAAATCCTGAATGTGAAAGGAACATTTGTAAATTTCTTTGCAGAATTTGGCAAAAGCTATGGGAGTAAGCCAAGAGGAAAAGTTAAAAGGCATGTTTCCATGATTTGAGGACCTATTTTCATGCATGATACACATGCTTTTTGTGAAGAGACTATATACTAACAAAAGTCTATATTTTTTGATTTTTACCCCTTTCTCTGTCTATTTCTAGATTGCCAAAATGCTTTGGAGTTTTTAACTGAACCTAAGAAAAGTCCAAAATAGATTTGCAACTGTAAAAACAGAAGCTGCAGCAAGGGGGATTCAGTGCCAATGCATCAACAAAAAAGACAACCAGAGTTAGTGGAAGGAAATCTTCCTGTTTTTGTGTTTCCCACGGAGCTGATATTTTATGCAGATGACCAGTCAACACATAAGCAAGTGTTGACGCTATACAATCCATATGAGTTTGCCTTAAAGTTCAAAGGTGAGTCTCCTAGGTCTATCTTAGGAAATTTTAACTAGTCCCTACTAACTTTTTTACTTAGAGAAACTAATTGTTTAAAAACACTAATGGCCACTGTGACTTTTTCTTTCAGTTTTGTGTACTACTCCAAATAAGTATGTTGTCGTTGATGCCGCAGGTGCAGTAAAGCCTCAGTGTTGTGTGGATATGTAAGTCGAAGTCACTTCCTGGTAACAAATTTTCAGTGCATTAATATTTGTGCTTTTCACTTGAAAAAAGAACTTTTCTCAAAGTTATTCCCACCTAGGCATTTATGTTCTTTTGAATTTTTGATGAAAGTTTGTCTATCAAAATTGAAGACATTTCTAAGGGATTCTCAGCAAGCCAACCAAGTACTTAATAATATTTCATTATGTTGGAACCAATGTATGTCTCAGTATTTCCTTATTGTGGTTTTAGGTGAGGCAGAGTATGAAGGTCGAGTTCTGATTTATCCTTTAAATTTCTCCAATTATAATAGGGAATTTAGCTTTCTTTGGAATATCCTGCGATTACAGTGCCATTTAGGAAACTAATAATAGTCTGAGAACAATGGTAATATAAGTTCATCTGAAATGATTTAGCTAGTAAGTCTGGAAGTTAATCTATGTAAATAGGAAGCAAGCAAATAACTACTCATCTGTAAAAGGTTATCTGAGTGCTTCCAGATAACTTTATCTTAGAGTGTTAGATAAATGATTGTTTAACCTGTTCATATTCAATTTTACCCCCTTCCCCCCTTCCTTCCTTCCTTCCTTCCTTCCTTCCTTCCTTCCTTCCTTCCTTCCTTCCTTCCTTCCTTCCGTCTGTCCGTCCTTCCTTCCATACTGGGGATTGAACTCAGGGGCATTTTAACTCCGAGCTATACCTGCAGCCCTATTTTTATTCTTTATTTTTAAACAGGGTCTCACTAAGTTGCATAGGACCTCACCAAGTAGCTGAGGCTGACCGCGAACCTGAAATCCTCCTGTCTCAGCCTCCCAAGTACTGGGATTACAACTGTGGGCCACCACACTTGGCTTAATTTTCACTTTAGAACTAGTGACCACATGGACCCATTGACCATCCCTTAATTTAACCTGCTGAGTAAATTGTATTTGTTTAATAATTCCTCCTCCTTCTCTTCCTCTTCCTCCTGTCTTCCTTTTTTCTTCTTCTGTACTGGGGATTGAACCCAAGGGCATTCTACCTCTGAGCTACACCCCCAGCCCCATTTAATTTTTTTATTTTGAAACAGGGTCTCACTAAGTTGCTGAGGCTGGTTTTGAACCTGTGGTCCTCTGTCTCAGCCTCCCAAGTACTGAGATCACAGGAGTGCGTCCTCACACCTGACTTGTTTGAATCTTCTTTGAGAATTGAAATCAGAACTCTTTCCTCTTACATTTTCATCATCTCAGAGCTGTATGATGATGCAACTTTGAAAACATATTTTTTGTACAATTTTTTTTGTAGTACTGGAGACTCATACCAGGTGTGTTCTGTTACTAAGCTACATTCTCAACCCTCATTAAAATTTATTTTGAAACTGAGTCTCATTAAGTGGCCCAGTAAGCCTTGAACTTTGATCCTCCTGCCTCACCTCCTGAGTATCTGGGAGTAGAGGTGTGTGTCACCCCATAGAGCTGCATATTTCTTTTGATTTCCATTCAGTACACAATTAGCAAGAACTAGTCCATAGAAATGTGGTCTTGTCAAATAAATGTATTACTCTTGGCCTAATTGTTTTGTGTTCCCTAGGAAGAGCAAAGCACAATAAATAGAACTGCAGAAAACTCATAAAATTATAGTGCTTTATACTCTTTTATCTTTAGAAAAATACAGAGATCTATTGTGCTGGACATCATGGACTAATTACTTTATATTCCATTGCTTATTTTTGCCTGAGCATGTAGAAATCAATTTTAAATCTTGGATGAATTTTGTTACTTGAATAAAAAATTGAGGACATTTGAAATTTATGTTTGTGGGGGAGAAACTATTTTATAATTTCCTATTTAGGAAACATTTCTTTACAAAGATAGCCAGGAAAAATGTCATTGCTAAAGGGAATTTACCTATCATTATTTTACTTAAGATTTTTTACTGTATATTTCAGAGTATGTCCTTATAAGTATTTCAGAATTACCCATTTCTTTTTGGGTTACACTGTGATTTTTTTTTTAGCATCATTAACCAATTTCTGCTTTGTGAGTATTGTTTCACTATATTGAAATCTCTTGCTGAATTCTATTTGACAGTCCCCCGGAAACCTAAACAGTGTTGTTTTTGCTGTTTTCAGTGTGATTCGTCATAGAGATGTTCGATCCTGTCACTATGGTGTAATAGACAAATTCCGTCTCCAAGTTTCTGAGCAAAGCCAGAGGAAGGCTTTAGGAAGAAAAGAAGTTGTTGCTACTCTTCTCCCATCTGCAAAAGATCAACAGAAGGAAGAAGAGGAAAAAAGAATAAAGGAACATTTAACTGAAAGTTTATTTTTTGAGCAATCATTTCAACCAGGTAATATTTTAAAGCCCCCCTCTTTGAAATATTACTCATTTCTAATTTAGATAATTAGAGAGCTAAGGATAGTTACTAGAAAGATAATCTACTTTAAACCTAGTCAACTACATCGGAACTGAATCTAGAGAATTGGGTACCTGAAATAGAGCAAGAGACCTAGAACTGGACTTTCAGAAGAGAGAATAGCCCTCACTAGACTAACCTGTAAGGAGAGGGCAAATGTTACCATAGCTATATATATGTTGTGAGTATGAAGTGAAAATATAAACATATGTATATTTATATCTATTGGGATTGTATATTTCTAATATATGTAAAACAGTATACTGCAGACATCATGCTGTATGATGCTAGTACAATTTGGAAATTATACACCTTTGCTTCCATGACTTTTCTATATCCTTTTCTCATTTAATTAGTTCAAAAGAGGAGAGTGATTGTATTTGGCAATAGGTCAAGCTTAGTGTTCTATTCATATTATTTTGAAAAAAAATCTCATTAAAGTTGAAGTTAATTAAACTAAGTAGATTATAATATCCCCTGTGGGCTATTAATTGAATCCCTCTCCATTCCTCATTTCCTTCCAGCTTAGATATTCAGAAGTGTTATGATATATTCTTTCAACATTGACCTATCCTCATAGTCAACTCTTTGGACATCATACTCCTTCCTTCCTAACTTCTCATTATCTCCCCTAAACCTATTAGAAAAGAAGAGAGATAAAATTTTATGTAGAAAAACATGGAAATTTTCTGATAGTGGTATATGAATATGGTAGCAGCTGACCTTGAAATTGCAACATATTATATTTGAGGGATTTTAAAAAATCTACTCATCATTACATTAATTCATAGATCTATCAGTTTGTTCATCTTTGAATGTTTATTTCAATAACATAAAGAATAATGCCCTTGTGATTTACTGTAGCAAAGTGAATTCTTAGTCCATGCAGGGAGTGCCCAGATATGGGGACTAAGTAGCAACTATTAGATTGTTTTCTTCTCAGCAATTATTATTAGCTGACAGGGCCATTTTTCATCTTTCAATGAAAGAGAACCTTTGTCAAATACCACATTGTCATATCAGTATGTGAAGTTGGCTTATTTATGAAAGGCAAGATCCCCTCTTCAAAATGCTTCCTTTAAGCTGGGCGTGGTGGCACATGCTTGTAATCCCATTACTTGGGAGACTGAGACAAGAGGATCCAGATTCGCGGCCAGCCTCAGCTACCCAGTGATGTACTCTGTAACTTAGTAAGACCCTGTTTCAAAATAAAGAATAAAAAATAGGGCTGGGGGTATACCTCGGAGGTAGAATGCCCCTGGGTTCCATCCCCAGTACCACAAAAAATAAATAAATAAATAAATAAACAACAACAACAACAAAATGCCTCCCCTAGAACAAGAAAGACCATATAATGAACATTTGTTTATCAACATTAAATCCATCATTTAAAGTGGTCATTGGAGCTCTATTTTATATTTAACAGACTGGTTTAATAGCCAAGAGTAAAAAAGGTTAGGATTGGGGAGGTGTACATGCACACATACACACACATACCCTTCTCCTTATGTGTGTGTGTGTGTGTGTGTGTGTATATATATATATATATATATATATAGAGAGAGAGAGAGAGAGAGAGAGAAATTATTTTTCAATTTCATAGAAATCATCCTAAAAGGCTCATTTTATTTTTATAATGAGCCTTGGCATCTAAAGTATGTGAAGGAATTCTTCTAATTGTAAAAATGGAATAGTTAGATGAAGATAGGTCACATTAGCATAATATGTGATAGGAGAAAAATCTCTAAGCCATTCATGTCAGGAAGCTCAGTGAAGGCAGGCACCTTATTTGTCTTGTTTGCCATTATGGACTCAGTACTAGCACAATACCTGGCACAGGGTAGTTACACAATAAATGTGTGAATGGGCTGAACAGAGCCCCATTCATAGTCTTGGCCAGGATGTTCTATTGATGCATAGTTAATATACTGCATCTAATAATCTGGCAGTAAACCAAATAGCTTTTTTTTCTTCTTTAAATATAATGATGACTATGTTGACAAAATGATATTTTAAAATTTCTCCTGTCTATTAAATTAATAGTAATTAGCTGGGTGTGGTGGCTCAAGCGTATAATCCCAGTACTTGGGAGGCTGGGACAGGAGGATCACAGGTTCAAGACCAGCCTTAGCAATTTAGTGAGGCCTTCAGCAAGGTAGTAAGACCCTATTACATAATAAATAATAAAATAGGGGAAGCCAGGTGTGGTGGCGCACGCTTGTAATCCCAGCATTTGGGAGTCTGAGACCGGAGGATCTGGGTTTGTGGCCAGCCTCAAATACTTAGTGAGGCCCTCCGCAACTTAGTAAGACCCTGTTTCAAAATAAAGAATAAAAAAATAGGGCTGGGAGTATAGCTCACAAGTAGAATGCCCCTGAATTCAATCCCCAGTACCGCAATAAATAAATAAATAAATAAATTAATTAATTAATTAAAAAATAGGGCTGGGGATGTAGCTCAGAGGTAGAATGCCACTGGGTTCAATTCCCAGCACCACACACACAAAATTTAATAGTAATTTATGTGTAGTTTCTAGCATGTAGAATTCTCAGGGATTTTCATTAAGTTTTTCTGAATTAAACTATCAAAATAAATTGGTACTTTTTTCTGGAGGATTTTTGGGGAGATTTTAAAATGTCATTATTCTTTCAACTTGTTAGCTTAGAAGACATTTCAACAAAAGTGTATTATTAGAAGTATTAGAAATGCAAGAGTGCTATAAGAGTCACTGTTAGCTTAAAATAGTTGAAGGCTACCACATGAAAAACTTGGATTTTAAAATATATGGAAATAATTTTCTAAGTTTCTTGTATAAAAGACATACAACAAGCTGGGCATGATGTCACATGCCTATAGTCCTAGTACTTGGGAGGCTTAGACAGGAAGATCATCAGTTCAAGGTCATCCTGGGCAACTTAGTGAGACCCTATTTCAAAAATGAAAAATAAAAAATGACTGGGGATGTAGCTGAGTGGTAGAGTACCCCTGTGTTCAATCCCTAGTACCAATAAATAAAGAAATAAATATAAATAAGCAAATAAATAAATGACATACAGCAAAAACAAACTCAAAAAAGCAAAAAAGAAAGCACCTTTAATCTCACACACTTAACAAATCTGTTTATATAAGTGTTCCATGGTACTTTCCAGATCTTGCCTATGTGCATAAATACAGTTTTATATTTTGTGACTTTTTTCATTTAACAGAAATTTAACTGTTAAATTGAGAGTAACCCATACAGTATACTTTCATAAAATACTAGAGCCCAGGTCATTAAAAAGATATTAAAAATTAAAAATGCAGCTGAATCATTGTGGGTTCATCTTAATTGCATTAATAATAAACTGCTATATCTTTGCTACATTTGAGTCTATGCCCTCTAGCTTAAGAAAATTATGCTCTTTATTATTGTTTATAACAATAACAAATTGAAAATGACCTAAAAGTCCATCAATTGGGAATTGATTCAATTATGAGTATTCATAAGATGGCATGGCAGGCAGATATTTGCAAGGATCCACTAGAATGACAAATGTTTAGATATTGACATGGAAAAAAGCTTCAAATATATTTCACAGTGAAAGGGGAAATGGTTATATAACAGTATATATACTATGATCTCATTTATGTAAAAAATATTTTACCTATTTATATGGGTATTTATAAAATCTGAGAAGATATATACTGAACTGTGAATAGTGTTATCTCCAAGAGGATGGGATTATGGAGGAAACTTCATGTTTCCTATATTTTTAATAACATTTTTTACAGCAATAATGTAGTACCAGGAAAAAGGCTATGTCCATTTTGAAAAATTTCAAGCCTTTATGCAAATGATTTTTAATTTCTCTAAACACTAAGAAGTCTTTGTAATTATCTTTATTATAGATTTACAGTGAGCACTGTAGTGATCATAAATAAATGTCTTAAAAATATTTTACTTGAAAATTCATCTTGACAACAAATATAAATACAAGGTTACTTGATTTGTTAACTAAAATGAAACTTGGTTTTTTAAAGGTATTTATGCTATTGTTTCATTCCAAGCAATAATTACTATAAAATTTGAATTTGTTTTTGCCTATCTGGCTTTGGTGAGGTTCAATCAGGCTTGACAACAGCTAAGGTATTAATAATTTAGGAAAGCATCATTTAATAATAGGATGAACAGTGTTATTTCATTAACAAAACACCAAGATTGTGTTGCTGTTGGCTATTCTTTTTAATGAAAGAAAGATTAGTGAGAAAAGCCATATAACAGAAAATGCTGTTATTGGCTTTTTGGAAAAGATGTAAATGTATATTGTACACATACAGCTAGAAATATGGCATGGCAGAGCCGGGCGTGGTGGCGCACGCTTGTAATCCCAGCATTCGGGAGGCTGAGACCGGAGGATCCGGGTTCGCGGCCAGCCTCAGCTACCTAGTGAGGCACTCCACAACTTAGTGAGACTCGGTTTCAAAATAAAGAATAAAAAATAGGGCTGGGGGTATAGCTCGGAGGTAGAATGCCCCTGAGTTCAATCCCCAGTAC
>PVLC010000242.1:126948-140052 GCA_004027655.1 Graphiurus murinus | reverse complement strand
CAAAATATGGCATGGCAGGATTGAAAATGATATTTTATTTTATTTTTTTCTTTTTATTTTTTGTGGTACTGGGGATTGAACTCAGGGGCATTCTACCTCCGAGCTACACCCCCAGCCCTATTTTTTATTCTTTATTTTGAAACCGAGTCTCACTAAGTTACGGAGTGCCTCACTAGGTAGCTGAGGCTGGCTGCGAACCCGGATCCTCCGGTCTCAGCCTCCCGAATGCTGGGATTACAAGCATGCGCCACCACGCCTGGCTCGATATTTTAAATTTTTAATTTATAAGAACACTCAACATGATATCTACCTTCTTAACTAATTTTTAACTATACAATGCAATATAGGGACAAAACTATAGGGGCAAGGTTGGTAAATAGATCTCTAGATCTTGTTCATTTTGCATGGTGGGAATGTCTACCCATTGATTAGCAACTCCTCATCCTCCTCCCCCAGGCACTGGCAACCACCATTCTACTCTCTAGTGCTATGAGTTTGACTATTTTAGATTTTTCATATAAGTAGAACCACACAGCATTTGTTCTTCTGTGTCTGTCTTATTTCCTTTAGCATAAATTTGCCAAATGTTTCTGCTGCTTTCTTATTTACTCTAAATATGGTAGAGCAGGGGACAAAAACTTTCATAGGCAACTTTATAACAGTCAATTAGTGCTTTTTTGGTGCCTTAACATTTTCAAAAATGGTAGCAGGATGCTGCCAACCTATCTTGAGACCTCTTAAGATATTACCAGAAAACAGCGCAGCTGTAATGTTGTAGGCTTCGATGGAGTACAAATGCTCCTCGACTTGGAATAGGGCTGTGTCCTAATGAGTCCACTCTAAGTTGAAAATATCAGTAAAAATTGCATTGAATACCCATAACCTACTGAATGTCATAGCTTAGCCATACAGTACACTGTAGAGTGCTGTCTCTCTTCATGATTACATTACCAGCTTGGAGCTTCAGCTCCTTGCTACTGTTCAGTATTACAAGAATATCATACCACATATAATGAACCCAAATAAAGTCAAAATTCAAAATTCTAAGTCAGGGATTGGCTGTAGATCCAAGCAATCCATTGGGTACAGGAAGAAAATATTGAATGTCAATTTATTTTTAGCAAATTCCTTTAGAATTCTACTTGTATGTTTTATATTAAGTATACTAGTACAGAATTTGTGCATATCATTTATTAATATAAATGCATTGGTGATACATTCTTGAATACTTCTAATGAGGATGAGGTGTTTGGGGGAGTTCATGACCACTGTTATTTTCAGTAGGAACTCATGGCCTCACAATGCCATTTCAGCACCCTGTAATGATTCAGAGCAGTTAAGTTATAGACTTTCAGATAGGTGCAGCAGATAGGTTTCCATGGAATGGGAATGATGAGGGAAGGATTCAGGTAAGTTAGGCAATACAGATTTCTGGTGAGTGGGACCAGTGTTTGTTAAGGAACTTTTGTCTTGTTTTTGGAAGCAAGCTCAGGGATTTTTGTCTTTTTACAGAAAACAGAACTGTGTCCTCAGGACCTAGTTTACTAACTGTCTTCCTGGGAGTGGTATGCATTGCAGCCCTGATGCTGCCTACGCTGGGGGATGTGGAATCGCTGGTGCCTCTCTACCTCCACTTAAGTGTGAATCAAAAATTAGTGGCTGCTTATATCTTAGGTAAGGGTTTTCAAGATGCATTTGGGGCTGGGCGTGGTGGCGCACGCCTGTAATCCTATTACTCAGGAGGCTGAGACAGGAGGATCGCAGGTTTGAGGCCAGCCTCAGCAACTTGGCGAGACGCAGAAACCTAGTGAGACCCTGTTTCAAAATAAAAAATAAATAAATAAAAAAGGGCTGGGGGTGTAACTCAGAGGTAGAATGCCCCTGGGTTCAATCCCCAGCACCCCCAAAAAAGATGCATTTGGGACATATGTGTAAGGTTTTATAGGGGAGGTAGTGGTTTGATTTACTTTTTTAATATGTGAAGGATTGCTTCAAAAGCACATAGAGATCATGTATATGTGCATGTGAAGATTTAATTTGGGGCTCACATTTAGTTCTCTTCAGCTTATTTATCCAGTACCTAAGACGGTATTTACTCAATTATTTTCCTTTTGCTGACTTACAGTGGTATAATTATGTATATAATGCATATATTCCTTGATTCAGCCCTTCCACTCGTATTAACTGCTCCTGGGAAAACATTTAGACCAAGTGCCTACTGTGATAAAAATGAATAGTACAGACTTGTTTAATATTCTGAACCTTTCTCTTTAAACCAGTTCCCTTATTTCCTGTTCAGTCATCCTGGCTTGAAAACTTATAGTTAATTATTTCAGTTGAGCAAACATTTATTCAATGCCTTTCATGTGTCCAGGAATGTGATTCTGGTGATGAATGACTCTTTCTTCATATTTTCCTCTCACTTCTGCTAAGATGGCAGCCTGACTGATCCCTCTTCTCAATCTCAATATCTCTCTCTCTCTCTCTCTCTCTCTCTCTCTCTCTCTCTCTCTCTCTCTCTCTCTCTCAATGCTGGGGATAGAACCCAGGGGTATTCTACCTCTGAGCTATACTCCCACCCCTATTTTATTTTTTATTTAGAAATAGGGTCTTGCTAAGTTGCTGAGAACTTTTCCAAATTGCTGAGGCTGGCTGTGAATCTATTATCCTCCTGTCTCAGCCTCCCAAGTACTGGGATCACAGATGTATGCCACCCCACCCAGTTATGTTCTCTTTTGGTTTTTTTTCGGTACTGGGGATTGAACTCAGGGGCATTCTACCTCTGAGCTATACCCCCAGCCCTATTTTTATTCTTTATTTTGAAACCGAGTCTCACTAAGTTGCAGAGTGCCTCACTAGGTAGCTGAGGCTGGCCACCAACCTGGATCCTCCGGTCTCAGCCTCCCTAATGCTGGGATTACAAGCGTGCGCCACCACGCCCGGCTCTATGTTCTCTTTTTTATTATTTCAAAATTGTCTTCTAAATTGATTCCTTACCTTCTATCTGTGTTCTTTCTCTCTCTATTCCTTCCTCTTATCCCCAACCACCCATTACATCACAATCAGGTTGATTTTCATTCTAATTTGGTTCCATGACCATTCCCTACCCAAAAACCTTCAGCAATTCCCCATAGAGCAATAGGATGAAGTATAACTCCATTGTTTGGCACTTAAGACTTTTCACAATCTGTTTGAGACATGGATGAACTGATCTTGTCTAGCTACTTCTTCATATAAATCTTTGAGTAGAGCCTGCCGGATTATTTACTGATTCTGGAAAAATGCTTCTAAAATCCTGGTCCTCCTTCTAAGCCCCTTCTTGTGCCATGCCCTCACCTGAAATGCTGCCTATCCCATTGTTCTGGATCTTTCCTGTGCATATTTTAAGGCTTACCTCAGCTTTTACTTTTGAGAACAAAATTTCTTACTGCCTCAGCCCTATGTGATCTCTTCCCCACTCCTTCTTTTGTTTGTGGTGCTCAGGATGGAACCCAGGACCACCTACATGGTAGACAAGTGTTCTACCACTGAGCTACACTCCCAGTCCTGTACTTTTTATCTTCCCTCGCCTTTCCTTTAGGACTCAGAATATTTTTGCATTATTAAATGTTTATAGTTTTATATGTGGGACCACTCATCATGCAAAGCACAAATACTATGCTTTTGTCTCTTTGTGGCCCTACGGTCCTAATACAAATAGGCTCTTGAAGTTTCTATTGATGAAGTTTGTTGGTTTTTACTGACTAAGGCATGTCTGCTATTATTATCGCTGAAGTGACTGGCTAAAGTAGGCGGTATGTTTGATAGTGCAATTAGCTATGGCCAGACATTAGTGATCTAATTAAATTGACCCAGTGACTGACCATTGCTGTAAATTGGATTTTTTTCTGTATAATATTAACTAAATTTAAATTGACTTTGAGTTCTTGGTAGAGTGCTGACTCTTTTACTTGCTCATTGAAGTTTAAACAGTTATTTGTGAACAGAAGATTTTGTGAAATGCAGGCCTTTAACTGTTATCTACTTTTTTCCTTTCAGGTCTTATCACAATGGCTATACTTAGAACATGAGCAAAGATTTCACCAGACTTCTGAAGTAAATTTATCTTGAAAATATGAATGTGGACTGCCTTTTTTCTTTATGTCACTCCATTAACATTCTACAGAATATTGAATGATTTCAAATAATTGTAAATGTATAATATATATTTTAAATTACTCTATAATTCTATTTGAAGGACTCTAGCACATGATACAGACAGAAGGATGCTTCTGAATGACACCTAGGGAACTATTTGAAGAAATTCTTTTTATATCTCTGCCTGTTGTATAAAATAACTTAAAACATTTATCATTTTCTCATCTTTTTTCTAATTCACTTTAATTGATAAGGGTCATGTGTCCTTTAAGTAACAGAAACAGCAAACTGACCAGCCTAAAAATAAAATCACATTCATTTCCTAGTTACTAACATCAACGCTACTACGTAAATTATACCTTGTCCTCTATTGTTATAAGCAGTTGCTGTGTGTTTCTAAAATAAGAGTTTCACAGTTAATGTGTGGAGGGCTATAAAAAGCATAAAGTACTAAGAGATTATGCTTATCCTGGGATCTCACAGAAGACAGAACATATTTAATTAATCTTGTGAACTATAGAATGAGTTATGGTCCAAACACCAAACATATGTTTTTGTTTTTGTTTTTAAAAACCTAATATAAGTAGGTTGACCTCTCTATTTGGTCTAAAAGTTTTAAAAGATGATAAGCATTTGTTTAGTTGATTCACCCTGGCTTTACCTCTGGTTAATGCTTTATGTTAAAAGGGGGGAAATCACTTTATCTTTTCTTCCCAGCCCCTTGCTTGCCTATGATTTGCCCAGATCGGGATTATCAGATTCCAGGTCATTTATGTAGAGATGATTTTTCACCTTTAAACTCTAAAACCAAGTATGGAAACCCGTGACACCCATGTCTACTTTATATCAGTTACTGAGACTTTTTTAAGTTTTTATTTATTAAAACAACTTTACCAAAAAGTCCCCTAAGCACAACTATTTACATTTCTTTATATCCTCTTAGGATTTCTAGCATATGTGTGTGTGTGTGTGTGTGTGTGTATGCAATTTTAACTGTTATTTTCATAGCAACTGATCTTTTGACTTAGCATTTTTATCTGAAAGCACAATGAATTAAGAGTCTCTTGAAAATCATCTTTCAGATCTTTTTTTTGTTTCTTTTGCAGTACTGGGGATGGAACCCAGGGGCATTCTACCTCCGAGCTACACCCCCAGCCCTATTTTTTAGTCTTTATTTTGAAACAGGGTCTCACTAAGTTGTGGAGGGCCTCACTAAGTTAGCTGAGAAGCTGAGGCTGGCCGTGAACCCAGATCCTCCTGTCTCAGCCTCCCAAGTACTGGGATTACAAGTGTGCACCACCATGCCCGCCTGGCTCCTTCAGATCTTTTTACAGAATGAATTTATGCACTGTTATTGTAGCATTCTCAAGGATTATATGTAAACACAAATCTATGCCTGAAGTTGGTTTTTGCAGGAAACAACTACTCTGATTCTAAAAGCTTTTATGTCTATTCTTTCATAGAAAATCACCATTTAACCATTCGGGGAGCATACATCATTCAGTGTATCGTGTCTGTACAATATAGAATGACTGAAAAACACAGAAATATAATCTACTTTGAACTTTGTTAAAAAAAAAACTTATGTTTGGGAGGCTTTCTCTCTTATTTTTCTATTCATTTATCAAGTCCTCGTGTGTGTGTGTGTGTGTGTGTAAATGCACACATGTGTGTGATGACATATTATAAAGAACAAACATTACTTTAAAAATAAACAAAAATGAAAACCTGCATTGTTCATTGATTTAAACATTTTACTTGGGTTACCACTGAGGAACTCAAAGTTTCAGTTCTCCTATTTCATAAAGTCTCATATTTCTGTGTATCAAATAGAGAAAATAAGAACCAATGAAATATTTAAGCTAGAAATTAAGTTGAATTTCTTAGTGTACCAAGAAATTAACTTGAGTTTCTTAGTTTACCAAGGTGGATATTTTATCTTTTGTGGTACTGGGGATTGAACTCAGGGGCATTCTGCCTCCGAGCTACACCACTAGTCCTATTTTTTTTTTTTATTTTGAAACAGGGCCTCAGTAAATTGCTGAGGCTGGCCTCAAACCTGTGATCCTTCTGTCTCAGCTTCCTAAATTCTGGGATTACCAGTGGGTACCGCCACATCAGCATGGTTAATTATTTTACTTAACTGCTGAATAGACAACAGTCATGCTTCATACATTAAAAATTATAAAAAGTATACAGTGAAAATTCACACCTCACCTTCCCTATCCAGCCCCTAAAAATGACTACTTTTATTAGTTTAAATATACTTCCACGCCAGGCGTGGTGGCACACACTTGTAATCCCAGTACTAGGGGGGCTAAGACAGGAAGATTGCAGGTTTAAGGACAGTTTCAGCAAATAGTGAGACTCTCATTAACCTAACGAGACCCTGTTTCAAAATAAAAATAAAATTTGGCTGGGAGTATAGATCGGCGGTAGAATGCCCCTGGGTTGAATACCCAGACAGACAGACACACACACACACACACACACACACACCACAGACACACACACATTTCCAGTCTCGCATAGTGGTGCGTGCCTGTAATCCCAGTACTTGGGAGGCTGAAATAGGAGGATTGTAGGTTCAAGACAGCAACTTAGCAAACTCACAGCAACCTACTGAGACCTTGTTTAAAAAAAAAATAGAAAAGACTATGGGTATATCCCGGAGGTAGAATGCCCTTGGGTTCAATCCCCACCACCACATACACATACACTTACAGTGTTTAGTTATACAAAAAATGTAGTTTTATTTCTTTTATATCTAAATGATAAGGATTTTGTGAGTAGTGAGAAAGCTGGTGCTGGGTTCATGAGTTTGGTTCATACGTAAGAGCTGAGTTCACAAGAAAAGGCAAGGATGAGCATGCCAAGAGGTGAGAAATGTTGTTTGGAAATAATGCCTAGGGAGATAGTTGAGAATGATGTGTGTGCCATTATTTCTAGTCTACCATGAAGGAAACATTTTATTGCCATGTTTCAAGGGGATGAACATAGGGTAGGGAGGAAAGAACCGAGCTAGCCAAAGGGCCATAGGTATTACAAAGTTCAATCAAGGAAGAGGCAATAAAATAGTTGTCATCATGAAAACAAATATGATTCATCCTGAAAGCAGCTAGTAAACAGGAAGTGCACGGCAAGAAACAGGGTCATGGTTTTAATTATCTGTCACTGCAGGTGTTTCTGCCACCTCAGAATTGTTAGGCTAGCACAAATCTGCCCTCCTCCCTGAGTTCACTTCAAAAGCAGTTGTACAAAGTCAACATGTAAAGTTTCAGGTTTCTAGAAGGAATTCTGGAGGTGTGTGTCTCCCAGATATCTTCATTTACTGAGAAATTAAATGGAAAGACTATAGCAGCTTCTTAGGAGATATCTATAGGCTTTCTGCACACACATGGAAATAGATGCTAAAGATTTATTTGTTTATGGTACTGGGGATTGAACCCAGGGATGTTCTACTTTTGAGCTACACTCCCAGCCCTATTTTATTTTTGGTTTTGAAACAGGGTCTCACTAGGTTGCTGACAGTCTCACTAAGTTGCTGAGGCTATCCTTGAACCTGCTGTCCTCCTGTCTCAGACTCCCAAGTACTAGGATTACATGTGTGTGCCACCACACCTGGCTGATGCTAAGGCTTTAAAATGTAGTTTTTAGCCGGGTGTGGTTGTGCACGCTTGTAATCCCAGTACTTGGAAGGCTGAGAGAGGAGGACTGTAGGTTCGTGGCCAGCCTCAGCTACTTAGAAAGTCCCTCTGCAACTGAGTGAGACCTTGTTTCAAAATAAGGAATAAAAAGAGGGCTGGAGGTGTAGCTCAGAGGTAGAATGCCCCTGGGCTCAACACCCAGTACCACAAAAGAAAATAGCTTTTATGAAAGAGAGATTTCAAATGGCACCAAATCCCCTGATATTCAGAGAAAGCATGGCTACAAATAACAATTTAGATGTAAAATAAGTCAGCAAAACTGGGACCCTGTGGCTACATTAGAAGATTCAAAACAGAGGAGCCAAACAGAGACTGTATTATCCCAGCAGCAGAATGTCAAATTAGTGATTACTACATTAGGAAAATATTTGCTACACCTATAATCTGGAAGTGATAAGCAACATACCAGAGTAGAAGTTTAGTTACCAGGATTAAATACTAAACAGAATAACAAAGAGTTGAGCCAGCTACAGGGCATTAGGATGAGGCTTTGTCCAGTTACCACATCAAAGACCCTTTAAGTAAGCCATAAGCAGAGAACAGATAAATTAGGATACTGATTTGGAGAGGCTTTAGATGACCAAGAGAACAAAAATGTGAATAAACTAAATTCAGTATGCCTGTTTCCCTTATTCATTTAGTTTTTCTCTGATTTGCCCATCACTTGGTTAATAAAAAGATTGTCAACAAGTTAATACCTATTCTGGATATATCAGCTTCAGTGCCTAATAAAAACTGGGCACAGTTTAAGGAAGACGGTAGAGAATGTCACTCAACATGTGTTCCAATTAACTAAGCAACTGCTTTGTGAATTACTGGTTTAATGAACATACAAGCTAGGTAGTTCAGATTGTGGTCAAGGAAAGTGTAGGGCAGGCTTGTTTCAATAAAAAGGAAAGAATAAATGAAATGATTTCAGGAGGATATAGGCAAATTTCAGTCCACCAAGGAAGAGAAAAACAAAGCAAAATCCATCGACAAAATAAAGTGTTGGTTATGCTAATGTTAAGGAAAATGTGCTACACCTTGGAATGGATGGCAGAATACAAACTTGGTACACACACACACACACACACACACACACACACACAGAGATGAAATTCCATGATAAATTACTTTTGCATAAGTCATGGGAGGCAAGGTTATGAATGAATTTTTTGGAGTAAAAACAAGCTTTCTCTCTCTTAAAAATGTATTTTGGAGCCAATTACTGTACTAGGTAACCTGTATCTTCTGCTGTTCTCTGGCTGTTAAGAAACAGGTGTTTTCTGTTTGTGGTTCTGTGGGGGGGGGTACTGGGGCGTGAACTCAGGGACATTCTATATATGATCTATACCACCAGCTCTTTTTATTTTTTGTTTTGAAGCACGGTATCACTAGGTTGCTGTCTTGATAAGTTTCTGAGGTTGATCTCAAGCCTGCAATCCTCCTGTCTCAGCCTCCCAAGTACTGGAATTTCAGGTATGCGCCACCACACCTGACTGTGGTTCTTTCTTTAAAATACATTTTATTTGGAAGGGCAATTTGGTGTTCATAGAATAATTGTGCAGAAAATCCAGAGAGTTCCTGTTACACACATGCACACTTGTCCCACTATCAATCTCCCTTACCACTGGGGTACATTTGTTACAATCCAGGAGTTTACAATGAATATTCCCCAAAGCCCACAGTTTACATTAGCATTTATTATATCAATGGATTTGGACAAATGTTTAATGACATGTATCATATAGAGTAGTTTTACTGGCCTAAAAATTATTTGTTGTTTTGTTTTTTAACTTAAAAATTTATTATAGAACATTTATAAACATTTTCTTTTTGTGTGTGTGTGATACTGAGGATGGAACCCAGAGGCATTTTACCTCCAAGCCCTATTTTACACCCCTAGCCCTATTTTATTCTTTAATTTTGAAACAGGGTCTCACTAAGTTGCTGAGGCTGGCCACGAACCTGCAATCCTCCTGTCTCAACGCCCCAAGGACTGGGATTATAAGCGTGTGCTACCACACCCAGCTATAAACATTTTCAAAAGTGAAGAAAATGGTATAATGAATTCCTCATATGCACTTGTTACCTGCTTTCAGAAATTACCAACCATGGTCAATTTTTTTGTGTATGTGGTGAGGGGGATTGAACCCAGGGGCATTATACCTCTGAGCTACATTCTCAGGACTATTTTATGTTTTACTTTGAAACAGGGTCTCACTAAGTTGCAAAGGGCTTTGCTAAGTTGCTGAGTTTGGCCTCAAACCTATGATCCTCTGATATCAGCCTCCCAAGTAGTGGGATTACAGGCATGGCATGTGCCATCATGGTCTCTCTAGGTTGCTGAGATTCTCCCTATCTTGTGGAGGATGGCCTCTAACCAGAGAACCTTCTGTCTCAGTCTCCTAAGTACTGGGATACAGGTGTGTGCCACCATGACTGGCTTATGGTCAATCTTGATCAGATTTTGTAAATGCTATGGGAACATAGCTATTGGCACACTGGTGGCAGTTTTGTGGAAAGGCAGTTCTTAGGCCAGCGTGTGGTAACTTTGCAAGACCGTGCTTTAAAATAAAAAATTAGGTCTGGGAGTGTAGCTGGGAGAACATCCTTGGGTTCAATTATCAGTAACAAAAAAAAGAAGGAAAAAGAGAGAAAAAAGTGTTTATTTTCAGTCATATTTATTTTTATCTATCTATCTATCTATCATCTATTAATGTGCATTGCTGGGGATTGAACCCAGGGCCATGTACCTGTTAGTCAAGTACTCTCCTGCTGAGTCACATCTCCAGCCCTCAGTCATTATTAAATGAGTGATTAAATTATTCTGGGGTGATCATGTATTAAACACTAACTGTGCTGGGCACTTTGCAAATTATGTCTAGACCCAAGTGTGGTCTGTGGCCCAGCAGCAAAGGCATTCCCTGGGAATCTACTAGCAATGGAGAACCTCTGGCTCCACCTCAGCCCCTGAATTGTGGTCAGTAGCTTAGCCAAATCAACAGGTGACTTGGATATGTATGAAAGTTGAGGTGAGGGCCAGGCAGGGCTCGGTGGCCCACACCTATGTTCCTAGAGACTCATGAAGCTGAGACAAGAGGATAGCAAGTTTGACACCAGCCTGGGCAGCTTAGCGAGATCTTGAAAATAAAAAAGGACTGAGGATATAGCTCAGTGATAGAATGCTCCTGGGTTCAATCTCTGGTACTGCAAAACATGGTGGGAAGAGTAAAAATCCCATGGGTGAAAAGGACAATGTTGTGGGGAGGTCTTCTTGGCCATGGGGCAGACACTGCATAGTCTTTGAATAATCTTGCAACAATCCTACAAGGCAAATATTCTGATGTCCACATTACCAAAGAGATGGCTGAACCTGAGAAATATTACTTGGCTTTTCTGTTACCCCCATAGCTAATTTTTCAGTTTGTCTGGCTTCAGAGTCTGTGACTTAGAGCATGCCTCATTCCAGTGACACTTCACTTTTATGGCAACTCAGTCAAAAAGCAATCAGAAATGCTGCATGTACACACAACACAAAAATATCCAGTCATCTCAGCCAGAATAGTGGCTCAAAACTGAACTGTATGCTGTTGTATTAGCCATCGCTTGCTCCACTGAAAGGCCTTTTTGCTTCTCAACCAGTTATTACAGTTTCATGTAGACAGCTAAATATTTCAGAGAGGTAAGAAAAACTGGAGCAATTATCAAAGTTACTCCCTCTTGACAGTGACTATTGACCCAAATGTGAATCAAGGTGCAAACATCAATCTCTCACCGAACAAAGAGAAGATTTGCCATAGACTCAAATGACTGGTGAAGGCATTTTAAAATTTGTCAGGGCTGTGGATGTAGCTCAATGGTCAAGAACTTGCCTAGTACAGGTTCCGTCCCTGGGTTCTATCCTCAACACAGGAGTAGAGGTCCCAGTTTAAAAACTCTACTCTCTCTTGATGGGCATAGTGGCAAATACCTATAATCCCAGTTCTTGGGAGGCTGAGACAGAAGGATAGCAGGTTCAAGGACAGCCTCAGCAATTTAGCGAGGCCCTCAGCAACTTTAATGAGAACCTGTTTCAAAATAAAATTAAAAAATAAAAATAGGGCTGGGGATATAGCTCAGAGGTAGAATGTCTTTGGGTTCAATCTCCAATACCACAAAAAACTCCAAACAAACAAACAAACAAACAAAAAAAAAACCCCAACAACTCTACTCTCTCATACTGTAGCTCTGTCTTTTGCTGTGGCACAATGCAGCAAGAATGCCTTCACCAGATGCATATCCCACAAACTTTCACTTCCTAACCTCTGGAACTGTGAGAAATACATTTCTTGTTTTTAATAAAAGAAATCTATAACCATACACATTGGTGCACGCCTATAATCCCAGTACTTGGGAGGCTGAGACAGAGGATCATAGGTTCACAGCCAGCCTCAGCAACTTAATGAGACCCTCAGCAACTTAGTGAGATTGTTTCAAAATAAAAAATAAAATAGGGTTGGGGGCATTGCTTGAGACTAAAATGACTATGAGTTCAATCCCCAGTACCAAAATAAAACAAAAAAATCTGTCAGACCAGTTTGATATCATATAGGCAGGAAGGACAAGTGGTTGACTGAATTGCATACCCCAAGAATGGAGCCTTAAATGCTTGAGCACCATTGAGCAATACAATAGGTCCTTCTGTTTTTTGGGTAGCTTTTTGAAAGGAATATTCCTGCAAAAGGTAGAAAAAGCATAATTCCTGGAGCATAGCTCCAGTGTAGCAAGAACTCATTAGATCTCAGGAACTTCCCTCTTCTGATCCTGGGAAAAGATTAGGCCATTTCCTTCTCTTTCACTGCTCTAATGACTCTGGAGACCTGCATTAATGGATCAGCATGGCTACTTGGTTTTGCAATGAGCTTATGTGATGATTAATTAGCCTCTAGCAGGAACTTGATGAAGTTCTTAGCTCAAAGCTCCAGGGAGCCAATGCAGGGCAGTCTGCCCTCACACACGCACACAAACACACACACAAAAGACCAGGAAAAGAGGCCACAAACTGGACTGGTGATAGGTCACCATAGGGGTGATGATTGACCTTATATTTGACAACCAAATGATCTGGACACAACTTGTTGTTGTGAAACAGTAATCCTCCTTGAAAGTAGTATAAACCTACAGGCTTCACATAGCTAACTACTGCTCTCTTTTTAAAAAAATTTTTTTCTTTCTCTCTTCTCTCCTCTTCTCTCTCTCTCTCTCTCTCTCTCTCTCTCTCTCTCTCTCTCTCTCT
>PVLC010000242.1:95580-126848 GCA_004027655.1 Graphiurus murinus | reverse complement strand
GTACTGGGATTACAGCTGTGTGCCACTACTCCCAGCTCAGCTACTTGTCTTTAAGCAGAAAATCAAATTCTTAGTGTATCTCCCCTGCCATTTAAATAACTATTCAGATCACTTTATCCCACATTCTAATGGATTAAATTAATATTTTATGGCCAAATTTGCTTTTATACTAAAAAATATAATGAATAATACTACAAATTGAATCCAAATAATCAAAAACGAAATCTAATACTCATAAAGTGAAATAGTTAAGACTCTAAGAGTTACTTTAACATATTTTTCTGCCAAGTATGGTTACGCATGCCTGTAATCCCAGTACTTGGGAGGCTGGGATAGGAGGATCACAGGTTAGAAGAGGCCAGCCACAGCAACTTAGTGAGGCAATCCACAACTTAATGAGAGCCTGTTTTAAAATAAAAATAAAATAGGGCTGGAGGTGTAGCTCAGAGATAGAATGCCACTGAGTTCAATTCCTAGTACCACAAAATAAATAAATTAAATAAGTAAATAAATATTTTCATAAGCTGGGCATGATGGCTTGTAATCCCATTACTTGGGAGGCTGAGATAGGAGGATCTCAAGTTCACCGCCAGCCTCAACATCTTAGCAAGGCCTTCTGTAACTTAGTGATACCCTCTTTCACAATAAAATAAAATCAAAGAGAGCTAGGAGTATAGCTCAGAGATAGAATGCTCCCACGTTCAATCCTTAGTACTACACACATAAATTTTTTTTTCTAAACACCGATAAAACATTTTAAAACAGTGTGTGTGTGTGTGTGTGTGTGTGTGTGTGTGTGTGTGTGTGTGTTTGTATTTTTTTGTACTGGGGATTGAACCCTGGGGGGTATCTGGTTTCCCAGATACACTCCCAGCCCTTTTCATTATTTATTTTGAAACAACACCTTGCTAAGTTGCTGAGGCAGGACTGGAACCTGTGATCTTCCATCTCAGCCTCCCAAGTACTGGGATTACAGATTACAGGCATGTGCTTACCATACCTGGCCCAGCATTTGTAATACTATATTTTATTTTGACTGTATTCTAATAATGTATTAAATAAT
The DNA here is from genome assembly GCA_004027655.1 of Graphiurus murinus. Lineage (NCBI taxonomy): Eukaryota > Metazoa > Chordata > Mammalia > Rodentia > Gliridae > Graphiurus > Graphiurus murinus. Next base: position 125,785 of record PVLC010000242.1, on the reverse strand, counting down.
GTATTAATGATGGCATTTTCCCTCCAAAACCTTCACAGAGACTTTACTAAAATCCCTTTTATCTCAATGATCACCCTTTTAAGGCTAAAAGGGCAGTTATTATTTAATCCTGCCTTAGCAGATGAGGAAACTGAGGCTCTGTGAGTTTATGCTTCTGAGGATTTACATGCACTTGCCCTCCACAAGAGGGCCTCCCAGCAAGTCACAGCAGAGTCAACAGCAGCATCCAAACCAGGAACTGACTCTGTTCTTTCCAACTTCCCATAAACTGAAGGAAAAGATAACATAGGAGCAGCCACAAAAATCACCCCTAAGAAAACCAAGGCAGCCAGGTGTGGTGGTGCAGGCCTGTAATCGAGGGTCTTGGGAGGCTGCAAGGCTCTCAGATTTAAGACCAGCTTCAGATACTTAGTGAGACCTTGTCTCAAAGTAAAAAAATTCAAAGAACTAGGGATGTGGCTCAGTGGTAGAATGCCACTGGATTCAATTGCCAGCATTGCAGGGAAAAAAATCAAAGCATTTGAGAATTAGTATTATTAAATTAGTTAGGATTATTAAATTGTCAGGATTACTAAATTAGTTAGAAATATCTTCTCAGCCAGGCATGGTGGTGCATGCCTATAATCTCAGTACTTAGGAGGCTGAGAGAGTAGTATTGCAGGTTTGAGGCCAGCCTCAGCTACATAGTGAGACTCTCAGTAATCTAGTGAGACCATTTCAAAACAAACATAAAAAGGGCTGGTATGTAGCTTGGAGGTAGAATACCCTGGGTTCAATCCCCAGTATCAAAAAAGAAAAAGATATTTTCTTATAACAGGGGCTCCCTTGAAATTGTCCTTCATTCTCCCTTATCTCTTGCCCTTCCACCCTAAACCCTTGGCTGAAGAGAAGCCCTACCTGGATATTAACTTCTAAACGTTTCTTTAGATTCACATGGCCTGTCCTTTGTAACTAACTGTAGGAGGTTGAAATCCACTGGGATGACCTGGGGAAGACACAGGCCCTGGCTGACTAAGGAGGATGCCCCAGTCTCCGGCCTTGCTGCTTCCTCCATCTCCATAAAACCCTTCATGCCCTGAGCATTGGAAGCTAGAGTTTGAGGAGCTGTCCCTCTACCTTCTTCAGGACAGGTGCTGAGTAAACCTGTTCAAATCCTTCCAACACTCATCTCCCTAATATTGGTACTTGAGTGGCAGGAAACCCAGACATTTGATCTCGGTAACACTTTCACAAACTAGAAATTTATTTTTCTTGTACTGAGGATCAAACCCAGGGGTGTTCTACCTTTGATCTACACCCTCAGCCATATTTTATTTTTTATTTGGAAATAGGGTCTCACCAAGTTGCTGAGGGCCTACTAAGTAGCTGAGGCTGACCATTAACCTCTGATCTTCCTGTGTCAGCCTCCCAAGTACTGGGATTACAAGTGTGCACCACCACCCCTGGCTACAAATTACAAATGACATCCATGGGTTATTTGGTGAAAGGAAAACTCCTAAAACATGAGCAGCTTCTTCATCATGCCTATTGAGGGCATTTGGTTGTGAGTGTGATGTGGACCCAGAGCAATGGTACTTGGAGTGGGGCATAGAACTAGATGCATTTTCTCCTTCCCTCCCACACTGCTTCAACTAAGGGGAAGTAAGGAATGTTCTAGAAGGCGGGAGTGCCTACTCAGAAAGTAGGGAACTGGGGACCCTTTCCAGGACTACCAAGTCTCCCTCCTCTACCTTTGGGGCTGGCTATGGAGGGAACCACTAGTTTGAAGTCATCACTTCACAGCACCACATCCGAATGGGTCGGAGCCTGGCTTTATGTTTGTGCCACTACTGTGGTCAGGAGAACATGGTGCTCTTTGTGAAGAGCAAGGCAAAGTCATGCCAAGTGGAAAGATGTCAAAACTGTCTGGGGGAAGGGGGTGGGGGACCCAAATTAATCCTAGCCGTGGAATGCCCCAGGGCTTCTCTTGTCAAACTTATTTGACTTAGTGCCCACTCTTCAGAAAAAACTCAGTGTCCCCCCTGCCACAAATCCACATTCTTTAAGTGAATAAAGGGAAATGCAGTACCAAATTTGCATTTTTATGTATTTATATTTCATTCTGGTGACCCCCTGGGGCAGTTATTGCCCACTTTGGATACCTATGCAGCTAGCCTCTTCCCATTTTATCATGACTTTAAGTCATTCTTTTCTTGTTTGCAATACTGGGGATTGAATTCAGGGCCTTGCACATGCTAGACAAGGGCCTCCTGAGTAACTGTATTACAGGTGTGTGCCGCCACACCCAGGTAGGAAACTGTACTTTTATTTTTTATTTATTTATTTATTTATTTATTTATTTATTTATTTATGTATTTATTTTGTACCAGGGATTGAGCCCAGGGGCATTCTACCTCCAAACTACACTCCCAGCACTATTTTACTTTTATTTGGAAACAGGATCTGGCTAGGATGTTGAGAGTTTCACCACTTGCTGAAGGGTTCTTGCATCTGTGATCCTCCTGTCTCAGCCTCCCAATTACTGGGATTACAGATGTGCATCACGATGCCCAGATGAAACTGTACTTTTAAAGTACAAAATTGCGGGCGACCGACTCCGCGCAGGGGATGGGCGGAAGCCTAGGCCCCTGGCGCACTCGGTCGCAGCCCCAGCAGGCCCCGAGCAAGCTGGCACCCCAACCGACTGGGAAAAGCAGTGGCGGCCATGGTCCATGCCGGTGTGATGTTGCTGCTGCTCCCTGGCCAGTCATCTCAGAAATTATAGTGATACTGAAACCAAAGGAGAGATTTTAATTCCTTAGTGCAATATTTTGGTGATAATCTGGGACAAAAAGTTAAAGTGATGCCATTAGTTGAAGAAACTTCTTTACTTGAAGATTCATTAGTGACCTTACCTGTGGTGATAATAGGAAACAGACCCTCAGGAATATGCCTTTCTTATATGTTATCAGGCTACAGACTGTATTTATCATCAGAAGCAACACACCCAAATACAATCTTACATAGACTTAGAATACTTGTCAGAGGGCAGTACCTTTTGGCACACTTCTTCATCCAGATGCTGACTTTGGGTATGATTATCCATCAATTTTGCATTGGAAATTAGAACAACATCATTATATCCCTCACTTAATTCTTGGTAAAGATCCACCTGGTGGTGCTTGGCATAATATGGAAGGCTCCATGTTGACAATCAGCTTTGGAAATCAGATGGAGCTACCTGGACTTAAATTTAAAGACTGGGTATCTAGCGAAGGAAGAAACCTGAAAGGGGATCAAGTTATGCCAGAGGAAATAGCTTGCTATTATAAACATTATGTAAAAGTCATGGGTCTTCAGAAGAATTTCAGAGAGAATACTTATATAATCTCTGTATCAAGGCTTTAAAGAGATCAAGATGATAATGATAGTCAAGACAGAGATATTTCAACAAAGCATTTACAGATAGAGAAGTCAAAATTTATCAAGAGAAACTGGGAAACCAGAGGTTATCAGCAAATAGTAGATGGTTCCCATGTTCCCTTTTGCCTCTTTGCTGAGAATGTAGCTCTAGAAACTGGAACACTGGATTCTCTTGCCCATCTGGAAATTGAAGGGGAAGATTTTCCCTTTGTGTTTCATTCAATGGCTGAATTTGGAGCTGCTATAAACAAAAGAAAGTTACATGACAAAGTGGATCCAGTGTTAATCGTAGGCTCTGGGCTTACTGCAGCTGATGCAGTACTGTGTGCTTACAATAATAATATCCCTGTGATCCATGTATTTCACAGACAAGTTACTGATCCAAGCTTAATTTTCAAACAGCTTCCTCAAAAGCTTTATCCTGAATATCATAAAGTCTATCATATGATGTGTACTCAGTCATATTCTGCAGACTCAAGTCTTTTGTCTGATTCTACCAGTTTTCCTGAGCACTATGTGCTTTCCTTTAAATTCAACATGAAATGCATTCTTCAAAGCAACTCTGAATTGAAGAAAATATTTAAGCTGTCTGCAGCAGTAATATTGATAGGTTATCATCCCAATCTGTCTTTTCTGAAGGAATGGGAATGTTACCTAGGCCATAACTCAAGCCAGCCAATCACATGTAAGGGCAATCCTTGGAAATAGATGGATATACTTATGAATGTGTCAATAAAACCAACCTTTTTGTAATGGGCTCTCTGGTCAGAGACAATTTTGTTCGATTTTTAAAGGGAGGGGTATTGGGTGTTACACACTGTTTGGCTACAAGACAGAAGAAAAAGCACCATTTGTTGAAAGAGGAGGAGGGGATGGAATAGCTTAAAGCAAGTTTACAAGTTATTTAAATGGACAGTTTACCATTATGGATTCTTAATAGTGGTTTTGCAGTGTACTGGTTTCAATTTTCTGGACTCAATAACTGAAGGAGAGCCTCAAGCTATAATAACTTCAGTTTTAAAGTTACCTGAACTTGGTGTCCTGATTTATATTGTAATGTATCAAAGGTGTCATATTCAAATAGAAACACTGCTAACTTGATATACTTTAAGCTTTCACCTAACTAAAACATTCTTCTAAGATTTATTTTTGGTTATTTCCTATTTGATTCCAAAATATTACAGCCTAGAATCTTCAAGCCAACACACAGTTTCTAGGTCATAAATTGTCCTTGTGAGGACATACTAAGGCCAACATGCTGCTCAAATGGTGGTCCAAAGACCAACAGCGTCAGCTTCATCTGTAGCTTGTTAGAAATGTAGATGGCTGGGCCCCATGGCATACTTGATCAATCAGAAACCAAGGGACACGTAGGCTCATTAAAGGTTGAGACACACTGGCCTAAATGAAAATGGGAATGTGAGGTAAGAATGCTGGGGTGGGGTGGGGCAGGAGGCATTTTTGATTCAGGTTTTATTTATTTTGAAGTTACCAGTTGCATAAGTCTAATTTATTACCAAATGCAATGGTCTCTTAAAAACATTTTTATTCTTGAAACTGATACTTCGTATTCTTCACTTCTAATACATTAAACAGCTCAATAATGTTGATAGACACCTTGATATCCAAAAACTGGCTAAGCTATTTTTAGAGATTTATTCTCTATTTAATCATCATAGCATCTTATTAATCTGAATTGCAATTCAATAAATTGTAGATGGAAAAAATAAAGTATAAAATTGTGGGGATGGAGAACAAATTAATGGTTTACTAGAGGTTAGGAATGGTGGGGTGAGGTGTAGATGTTACTATAAAAGGGTAGTATACTATGAGGGAGATCTTTGTGGGGGTGGGATAGCTCTGTATTTTGAGTGTAGTGGTAAGTCCATAAATCTATACATGTGATAAAATAGCACAGAACTAGATATATACATTGTACCTATTTCAAAATTTCTAGCCTGTCTGTAGTACTATCATTATGTAAGACGTAACAATTGGGGGAGTCTGGGAGAGAGCAACTTCCTGTTAATCTACAATTTATCTCAAAATAAAAAAGTTAAAGAAAATCCTCAAGCACAATTTGCTTTTAAGTGCTCTACAAACCCCTCCATTTTCCAATTTTTCTTTGGAGAGAAGCCTACCCCATCCCTACTGCATATACCATCACTCCTTGACTCTTGAGAACTAAGTTCTCAAGACAGACAGAAGAACAAACTTTCCCTTTTCCTTCTTAATTTCTCCATTCAGGAAAAAAAAAGTCAGAGAATGTGTGTGCCCTTCTTTTATTTTAATCTATGGACCAGATGTTTCAGATGGAGCAATCCATTGGTAATGCCTTGAACAGACTGGAAAGATTCTATTTGTCACTAAGCCAGCTCTTCTCCCTGACATGGAAAAAAAGCAGAAAGGTGTTAAATTCCTTTTAGCGCTTGCTCCTATGTGAAGAGAAGTATAAGGGTAGGAAAGACAGAGAGGGCAGGTCTTGAGGCTGTGGGCTCTTGGGGCTCTATGAGAGAGGCACTAGTCCATCATGACGAAAAGGAGCGAAAAGCAGAGGCTTCGCGTGGCTAGAGGGAGCTGTGCTTGGGGAGTTGAACCACCCCTGGAAGTCAGGCACTTAGAAGAATAACAGTTCAGCTGGCATCAAAGAGGGGGCAGTTGGAGTTGAACCAGCTTCCCCTCTCCTCCTTCCTAGAAGAGAAAATGGACAAAGTGTGATCCCTTCAATGGAACAGGTAGTCGTAATGGGCAGGTTACAGAGGGACTTGGGGTGAGAGCTGGGGTGGGAGCACCCATTGCAGGCTATCAGATTCCAGACACACCCTACCTCCCACGAGGCCCCATCTTGGCCTTTATACGTTCCATGTGGCTCCCTGAAACTTCTTCCATACTTCTTATCTGGCTCATACAACACAGCGGTTGATGTAAACTTTCAATCATGTTCTCTTAAGTCAGAGGGACCTGAGTTCAAATCTGAGTTCTACCACTTACTAGCCACATGATCTGGGGCAATTTGTCTAAACCTCAAGGTGTCTCCATTTGCTCATCTGTAAAGTGGGGGTGATGTCTGCCTTACAGGGTTTGTATAGTGTCTGACACCTAATAAATGCTCAGCAAATGTTAGCTTTCTCCTTGCTCTGCCCAGTGTGGATGCCACATTGCTCACTATACTACGAATCTCCCTTCTTTCCCCTCCAGGAACTAGCCTAGGGTTGGGCATACAGTTAGCTTGTTAATGAGTCTTTGTTGGTAAGACTAAATGGTACTGGCTTCTTAATTGATGCTGAGTGGACCTGAAATGGGCACATGAGAACATCAGCATTCCATATCAAAGATATGAAAGGGAACTTGTTGATATTTTTCGTGTTGTTGCAGTGCTGGGGATGGAACCAAGGGCCTTATTCATTGCCTGGCAACACTGAGCTCCACCCCTGGCTCACTTGCTGAATTCTTTACTCCCTTGATACACTGTATACATTGTTAGAGCAAACTTATTTCCATGATACAGTCTGCCCTTTTTTAGATAAAAGTTATGCAGCTTCAGTAAAATTAGAAGCCAATGGTTGTAAATATCTTGACAAAATGGCTTCTTGATTGGTTTATCAGAGCAGACCCAAGAAGCAATCACAGACTGACATGCTTATTTCCATAAAATTCAGAAGGTTATTAAATAGAGCAAGAGAATTTGAAATTGACTCAGTTACATCTATACGCCAAGTACTGTCTCAGGACTACTTCTCTGTAGTTACTCATGAGGTACAGTGGAAAGCATATTGAATCAAGAAATGAAAACCAGAACTTAGATATTCATTCACTCATTCTGCCATGGTAGGCATTCAGTAAATATTTGTTGGTTGAACTTACGTAGTCTCAATGTATTTTCCCTATATATTAGTCATGAAGTACAAAAAGAAAGGATCTTAACAGTGGAAATACTTAGAGGACATCATCTTGACCAAGGAACTAAAATAATGTCCGCAATCATTAAAGGCCTTTTTTTTTTTTTTTTATCTTCCACTCCTGCCCAAAATGCAAAACCTGACTCTCTCATCATAAGCACACACCAGGCAAACTCAAATTGAAGGACATTCTACCAAGTAATTGAAATGTATTCCTCCCAAATGCCAGTATCATGAAAGACAAAAAGTAGGTTGAAGACTTTCAGATTTAAAGAGATTTAAGACAACTAGGAAACATGATGACTAAATACAACATGTGATCCTAGGCTGGATCATGGATGATTGGAAAACAACTATCCAGGCCATTATGGGACAAGGAAAATTTGAATATGAAATATAGTTTTGTTTTGTTTTGTTTTGTTTGTTACTGATGATTGAACTCAGAGGCATTCTACCTCTGAGCTATATCCTCAACACATTTTTATTCTTTACTTTGAAATAGTGTCTCACTAAGTTGCTGAGGGTCTTGCTAAGGTTGCTGAGGTTAGTCTCAAATCTATGATACTCCTGTCTCGGCCTCCCAGTGAGATTAGAAACACGTGCCACCATGCCCGGCTATGAACTATAGATTATATAATAGTATGCCGTAACAATGTTATATTTATTGAAACTGATAATTTTATTGTTTATATAACAGAATACTCTTCTTGGAAATAAACACTGAAATATTAAGAGGCAAATGGACATGACATCAAGCACTTACTCTCAAATGTTTCAGGAAAAAAAGTGTGTGTGTATGTGTACACATGTGCATATATTGGTCTGTGTGTATATATGTACAGAGAAATGATAAAGGCAATGTAACAAGATATTTACAACAGATGAATCTTGACTAAGGGTATATGAAAGTTGTTTTTACTATTTTCATATACAATTCTGTATAAGTTGAAAGTATTTCAAAGTAATAAATATATATATTTTTTGGTGTTGGGGACTGAACCCAGGGACATTCTACCTCCAAGCTACACCCAAGTTCTTTTTATTTTTATTTTTTTGAAATTGAGTCTCGTTAAGTTGCTGAGGCTGGCCTTGAACCTGTGATCCTCCTGTCTCTGCCTCCCAAATACTCATTACAGGTGTGTGCTACCACACCTTGCTCAAAATAATATTTTAAAAATTATTATTATTTGGGGGGGGTGAGGGCATAGCTCAGTGATAGAGTGCCTGCCTGGCATATACAAAGCCCTAGATTTGATCCCCAGTACTGCATACATGTGTGTATTGTTCCAAATCCTCTCTCTCTCTATCCTCATATTTAGATACATAGTATATACTTAATTTTTTTAGCATTTAATCATGTCCCTGATGCTGTGTTGGTGTGAGCTATTCAAGGGAGAACAAGACATGGTCTATTTCCTTAGCTCACACTCTGGGGCAAGAGGGACAAATAAAGAGGCAAGCATGGTTCTGTGTGCTAAAGAATGCTGTGAGAGCTTGGAGAAAGTATGCTAAGCCCAGACTTCTGGGGAATAGTGTCAGAGGAGCTCTATACAGAGGAGGATAAGAGAAAACTTAAAGTTAGGAGATAGTACCGGGTCCCGAAATATAGGGAAATCAGTGAGACAGTACTGCTGTCTCAGAAGGCAAAGGGGAATGGGAATTTCTGCTCAATTTTAAGATACAAATGGGCCTGGATGGATGAGAAAGTACACAAATGTTCTTAGCAAGGCTCTGGTGGGAGTTCTGAGTTTTTCCTTTTTTGCTTTGTAAACTTTAGTATTATGACAAATTTAGAAAATAGTGAAAACTGCATTTACTTAAACCAAATGCACTGCGGAAATGCAACATTTTGACCTACAAAAATGACAATTTCAGGTTCCAAATGAAACCAAACCCTCATATACCTGTGACCCAACTTTAACAGTTATCAACCCATGCTTGGTTTCACATCATCCAAATCCCCACCCAACAGCCCAGAGCAAACTGCCTGCTTTGAAACAGATCTCTGCTGGGAATTTTTGTTATGTGTGGAGAAGTGGGAACTCTAAAACATTGTTGGTAGGATTGCAGATTAATGCAACCACTGTGGAAAACAGTATGGGAGGATCCTCAGATGAATGGGAATGAACCTACCATATGATCCAGCAACACCACTTCTGGGTATCTACCCAAAAGAATGGAAACCAAACTATCAGACCGATGCATGCGTATCTATGTTTATAGCGGCTCAATTCACAATAGCCAAACTATAGAATCAGCCAAGATGTCCATCAACAGATTAATGGATTATAAAACTATGGGATATGTACATAATGGAACTTTACTGAGCCATAAAGAACAAAATCATGTCATTTGCAGGAAAAGAGAGGGACCTGGAAAACATCATGTTAAGTGAGATTAGTCAGGCACAAAAAGTAAAAAATCGATGTTCTCCCTAATATGCAGAAGCTAGGGAGAAAGTGGGTCATAGGAGGGACTCTAGACGAGCAAAGAAGGCAACCTAACTGAAGGTGATGGGAGAGGGAGGGAAAAACACGCTAATGCACATGATGTACATTCACAAACATATCAAAGTCAGTCACTAAACAGAACATGAGAAGGGGGGAATGGGGGAAGGAATGGGGTGGGGATTGGGGAAGGGTTAAATGAGACCTGTGTGCATGTATACCTCTACCAGTTTGTACCTCATAATAATGTTTACAATGCACCAATAAAATAGAAAAGTAAATTAAAAATAAAAATTTATAAAAGATAATCAAATTACATATAAACATAAAATTCAGATCAAGAGATACAACTTAATATGTATATATAATATTTTTAGTTAATTGTTTGTCAAATGGTAGCAAAAGAAAGGAGAAGTGAAAAGTCACATTCCACATATTGTGCCCTAGCCAACAGCTTCAAAGCCCTGTCTGCTTGCCAATAGTCCTCCCTCCTCAGAGGCAACCAATATTAAGTTTTTATGCATCCTTCTATAACTGTCTTATGAATTTGTTAGTAAATTGATTGAAAACTACTCATACTCCTCTATGCCTTGCTTCTTCCACTTAATAATAAATCATGGAGATCATTTCACATCAACATACAAAGAGCTTCCACCTTTTTTTAATAATTCTCGAGCATTCCATTTTATAAACTATAATTTATTTAACTAACCAAATCACTATCGATGGACTTTCAGACTGTTTTCAATCTGCTGCCTATGTAGATAATGCTGCAGTGAGTGACTGACCTTACCCAAGCATTTTGTTTAAAAGCAAGTTACGAAAAGGGTGGAAGAAATTCCTTAACGTGGAGTCAGTCACTGGATAGAAGGGAACATGCATTTGTAATTCTGGTAGATATTACAAGCTATCTTCTCTCAAGCGAGAGATGTTTGAATGCTGTCTGTGCCCTTTAATCATGTACAGTTTCCTGACTGGTCCTTCCCTTTTAAACCAAGGGTCTCATAGGGGACCATTTCAATATCTCAAACTCAGAAACACCCCTCTGCCCTCAGCTTCCTATTGGTCTCCCTGGACTGCTTTTTGGCCCCCACAGCCATTGACTTGCCCTTCCTCCGTTCTCCTTTCCCAGAGGCCATTAGTAGCCTCCTGGCTTCCTTTCCTCCTCCCAAGTCCACCCCATGACCAGCCATTTTAGCTCTGCTAGAGTTGATCCCTTGGACTCATTCTCCCTGTGACCTTTGGCAGCACCTGCTCTGCCAATTCCCAGACCTATGCAAACCCCGCTGTGCATTCTCTCCATCACCCATTCCCAGGTGGCTGGCTGTTGCTGGAGAAGGTCATGTAGTTGGCTCCACTACAAAGCCCAGTCAGCCAGCCTCAGGGTTGCAAGGTAGTCCTTTTAAATATATCTGTATCAAATTTCTCTCCATGATTGTTCCAAATCCTCTCCCTCTCCTCACATCTCCTACCCAAACCTTGCCCCAGACTCCTCAGGCCAGGACCTACCTTTGGGTGTGGATATAAGGATAAAGGTCATCAAGCAAGAAGGCCCTCAGTTTACCCCTCTTCTTGACCTTCCTCATTTCTCTACATTCTCGCCCATGGCTTTCACCTCCCCACCCCCAGCCTCAAGGCACTAGGTTCTCCTGCCTTCTACTGATTTAGCCCCAGGAGCCATCCTCCTTCCATTTGGGGGAAGCTTTTCTGCCCTACATTTGTCCTCTCAGCTTAAAATCACTCCCCACTATATCTGTGATATTCTTCCACATTCCCACCAGAGTTTTAAAATGTAGTAACCTTTAAAACTATGCAAGTAGGCCGGGCATGATGGAGCACACCTGCAATCTCAGTACTTTGGAGGCTGAGACAGGAGGATCACAGGTTCTAGGCCGGTCTCAGTAACTTAGCAAGGCTGTCATTAATCTAGTGATACCCTGTTTCCAAATAAAAAATAAAATAGGACTGGGGGTGTAGCTCAGAGGTAGAATGTCCCTGGGTTCAATCCCCAGTACCAAAACCCCAAACCCAAACCCGAAACAAAATAAAACAAAAACTATGCAAGTAATCCATGCAACTCCTGGCTTCAATTTATCCTCCCATGTTGGCCCCAAAATTTAACCAAAAAAAATCAGAAAATACTAATAAGAAAAAAATTACTCACTGAACTGTTAACATTTGGTATTTCTTTCCAATCTTTTTGCATGCATATATACACTTATCTATATGCTTTTTACAAAATTGGATCGCGATATATATACTGCCTTGTCAAAATGTTTTATAGTTAATGCAGCTTTACTATGCATTAACTGTTTGATCCTGGTGAAGTAAATTAAGTTCTCTGAGTAAGTACATCTCTTCTTGCGTGAAATGTGGACTGTTATATTAACTAACTCACAGGGTTGTTATAAGGACTAAGTGAGATAAAAATATATAAAAATACTTATCACAGTACCTGACACATAGCAAGTTGAATTAATGCTAGCTATTATGATCTTCCTGCAACAACAAATACAGGTCTACATAATAATTTAATGAGTTCTGTCACTGCTGCATCCAATATTCATTTGGCACACAAAGATGTATAGATAGAGGATAAACTCCTGAATGCACAGTTTCTCAGTCAAAGCAAGGTGTATTTTTTATTTTAATAGCTATTGCCAAATTTCTCTCCATCAAATGCAAGTTCCCATAATTTCTTTAAACTATAAATTATTGATGGATGTTGAGGCTGTTTTAAATTTTTCACAGATACAAGCCAAGCTTGTGAAGAATATGTATTATTAGCTGGGCGTGGTGGCACACGCTTGTAATCCCAGCATTCGGGAGGCTGAGACCGGAGGATCCGGGTTCACAGCCAGCCTCAGCTACCTAGTGAGGCACTCTGCAACTTAGTGAGACTCAGTTTCAAAATAAATAATAAAAAATAGGGCTGGGGGTGTAGCTCGGAGGTAGAATGCCCCTGAGTTCAATCCCCAGTACCGCAAAAAAAAAAAATATGTATTCTTATAACTAAATCTTTATATAGATCCAGATTATCCAGGGAATAGAAAAGAGTATGAGTGAATATGTAGGGATAGGGGTACAAATGTGTGTGTGTGTGTGTGTGTGTGTGTGTGTGTGTGTCAAACTGCTAGAATCAGTTGTCACACAGAGGGCAGAATGACAAGAGGTGAGACTGGAAAATAGAATAGGACCAGATTATGAAAGACTGTGAATGAATGCCATAGTCATTCAGTCAGTTGCCAAATATTTATTGACCACCTACTATAAGCTGGGAAGTTTTAGATACTTTGTTCACTTATTGAACTAAAGCAGGAAAAGATTCCTGATCCTCTGATGGGGAGGGGGGGAGCTTATATTATAGCAAAGAGAGGCAATCAATAAAAATAAAACTATATTACTGTTACTACTATTACTATTTGTATATTAGAAAGTAGCAAGTCCTATGGAACAAAGAAAAAGTACAGTAGGCCAAGCCAGGTGTGGTGGCCCACACCTATAATTCCAATACCTAAGAAGCTGAGACAGGAGGATCGCAGGTTTGAGGTCAGCCTCAGCAATGTAGTGAGACCATGTTTCAAAACAAAAAAGTAGCCGGGCGTGGTGGCGCATGCTTGTAATCCCAGCATTTGGGAGGCTGAGACCGGAGGATCTGGGTTTGCAGCCAGCCTCAGCTACCTAGTGAGGCACTCCGCAACTTAGTGAGACCCTGTTTCAAAATAAAGAATAAAATATAGGGCTGGGGGTGTAGCTCGGAGGTAGAATGCCCCTGAGTTCAATCCTCAGTACCGCAAAAAAAAAAAAAAGTATAAAAAAGGCTGGGAATATAGTTCAGAGATAGAATGACCCTGGGTTCAATCTCCAGTACCACAAAAAAGTAGAGCAGGCCAAGGGGGATCAGGAGTGCTAGAAGCTTGGGCAAGCATGGTGCAATATTAAATGCACTGGCTGTCCCATTATGGACTTTGAACTTAGGCTAAAAGGATGAATCACTGAGGCAAGCATTCACATGTATTCATCATCATCTTTGACATATCCACATATGGCCAGATATCTATATAATGACCTTCTTTAAATCAACTTACTTCCCAGATTAAATTTATCTTAAAGGAAACTTCCTAACAGTAGCATAAATGTAAACTCAGTATCATATGCCATAAAGGTCTAGAAAGGGAGATCTATCTATAGTGTGCCCTGGCCTCCTCCCTGAACACTGACAAGTATTTTCTAAACTGTATAATTATGATTTTTCAGGTAGCTTGTTTTACATGCAGCAGACATTTTTATGTTTACAACAACCCCAGGAGGACCTGAGTAAAGTGATTAACATTCCCAAGCCTTAGTGTCCTCCTAAATAAATGGAGGCAATAGGGAGATAAGAGAGAAGGGTCCACTGGCTTCTTCCCACTCCATGTCATGCTTAGGGGAGCTTGGAGAGGAGGTAGGAAGGGGACAGAGATCTAGGAGGTAGGAAGGAGACAGAGACCTAGCTACATAATTCCTTGGCCCACCAAATGTCAATGGTCGAGATTAGAACTAAATTACTGCTTTTAAATATAAACACCTCCCCTGGTGTTAAATTTATTGGCCGCATTAATTTTTCTATGAAGAACTTTAATCAGAATGTCCAAATTGACTTCAACCTTGCTAGGAGGGAGGTTTTGATAGAAGAGGGAAGATGGTGTGCTGCTGGTACACTGGCCTCTTTTAGAAGGGGACAGTCCAGGGTAGATATCAGTGGGGGGACAGCTAAAGGGAAAGAAGCAATAGAAAGTGATGTGGGAAGAAACTAAGGACAAACTCTGTCAACCTCAACTGTCTCTAATTCAAGTGTGTTGGGGAAAGACACAGAATATAACTAAAATAAAGAATACATCAGGAAAGAGTCAGTGCCCAGGTCCTGCTAAGGGGCTGACTCTTACGAGGCACTTCTATCTAACTTCCTGAGACAGCCTTGTATCTTTAAAAACGGCCATTTTCATAATGTAATATTAGAGGCTAGGTGTGGTGGCGCATACTTGTAATCCCAGCATTTGGGAGGCTGAGACCGGAGGATCTGGGTTCGCGGCCAGCCTCAGCTACCTAGTGAGGAACTCCGCAACTTAGTGAGACCCTGTTTCAAAATAAAGACTAAAAACTAGGGTTGGGGGTATAGCTCAGAGGTAGAATGCCCCTGAGTTCAATCCCCAGTACCACACACACACAAAAAAGTAATATTAGACTTTGTCCTACACTCAATCAAAGAATATGAGATATAGATATGTCATTCTGTTTTCATTTATTATTGAATAATGAGAACTCCATAAAGTAAAAAAGATGAACACAGGGCCCATGGAAGACTTACAATAAAGAAAATTTCAATATAATGTAACCCTGAAATATGAGTATCAGTGGAGTCCTTTAGTGCTTGGTTTATAAAGAAAGGATGGTCCTTTGTATAGAATAAGTATTTCTCTCTCTCTCTCTCTTTTTTTTTTTTTGTTTTTTTTTCTTTTTGCGGTACTGTGGATTGAACCCAGGGGCATTCTACCTCCAAGCTACACCCCTAATTCTATTTTTTATTCTTTATTTTGAAACAGGGCCTAAGTTGCGGAGGGCCTCACTAAGTAGCTGAGGCTAGCCACAAACCTGGATCCTCTGGTGTCAGCCTCCCAAGTACTGGGATTACAAGTGTGCGCCACCACATCCAGCTTCTATTTATTTTTTACTACTAGGGATAAAACCCAGGGACACACACACACACACACACACACACACACACACACACATACACACTAGGCAAGCACTCTACCACTTAGCTACATCTCCAGTCCTTTTTTATTTTTATATTTTGAGATTTGGTCTTAAGACACCCAAGCTGGCCTAGAACTTGCAATCCTCCTGCCTCAGTCTCCTGAGTCACTGTGATTACTGGCATGTGCCACTGTGCCTCACCTAGAATAAATATTTTTAAATGGCTTAGATGAAATTTGGAGACCAAGAAAAGCTTGTCATGAAACAAAGAAAGCTAAGAGCAGAAGGGTTTAATCTCTGGTACAGAGGCAACATTTCCTAATGATCCCAAGAGCCCCTAGATGTGATGTTTTATGTGGACCCAATGACATAGAAGAAGAGACCATCTATGACATATCCCCAAAGGCAAGCACACTACCCCTGATTTTACCATGTAAAGAAGCATCAAATTCCTTTAGTTGATAGCTTGCTGGATGTAGGACTACTTTATCTAGTATGCAAATAGTTTCCTTCTCCTGTCCAACATTTGGGGAGTCCCAGATAACTCTTGCACTTATGCTGGCTTTCTGTTTGTAAAGTGGGATTGGAAAAAGCTTGTTGCTTCATAACATGTACTCTACAACCCCTTAAATCTTTGGTATGGCAAAAGAAAGCAAGTGCATCTACTGTTTTATTTAGCTTTGTGTTTTTATTCCTTTCTGGTGACCAAGATTGAAAGGGTGAGACCATGCTTGGTAGCTTTCCAGATTTCCACAGCCTTCACCAACAAGATACTGGTAAGCATCTATGAAGTCAGATTCTTTTCTTGCCAGTGACTGAGTTCAAAAGGCCACATACACATCTAATATATCACTGGGACTTGAACAAATCATAACTTCTCTTTAACTGAATATGATTTATTTTGAATTTAGAAGCTAACAAAAGAAGTGTGGAATTATATGAAGTTATTCTGAAGAATTTTAGGAGCCTCTAGAAAACATCCAGTTTATTTTCTAAACCAAATTAGGTTTTCTTTTAAAGAAAGTATACCTTTTAGCTGATCATTTTCAACAGTGGTGAATAACTATGTTTGGCCAACTACCAAACCCCAAGACATACAAGGTAAATTCTTTGACAACAAATATAATCTGATAAACATTTTTGACAAAATAACCATTTAAACATATTTTTCCTCATTGATGGCTTTGTTATCTCAGCAACATTTAACACAACAAATATTTCTGAAAAGTAGAATCTCAAAATCAAAATTGTTTAATCAAGCTACATATATGAACTACATAAATGATCATGCCCTGTTGGTGGGAACATAATATTGTAAAATCATTTTGGAAAACAAGCTGGCCCGCCCTCCCTCCCTCTCTCCCTCCCTTTCTTTCTTCCTCCCCCCCTCCATTTCTCCCTTCTTTCCTTCCTTCCTTCCATCCATCTTCCTTTCTTTCTCGTACTGGGGATATTGAATCCAAGAGAATTCTACCTCCAAGCTTCATCCCCCAGCCTATTTATTTATTTATTTACTTATTTATTGTTTGTTTGTTTGTAAACAGGTCTTTCTAGGTTGCTGAGAGTTTCACTACATTTCTGAGGCTGTTCTTGATCCTATGATACTCCTGTCTCAGTCTCCCAAGTACTGGGATTACAGACATATGCCACCCCACCCACCTGGCAATTTCTTAAAAAGTTAAATATGCATTCACCATATAACATAGCAATTCTACTGATATTTACTTAAAAGAAATTGAAAGATATATACACACAAAGGCTTAAACACAAATGCTCAGGGCTGGGGTATAGCTCAGTGGTAGAGAGTTTGCGTAGCATGTGTGAGGCCCTGGGTTCAAACCCCAGTATCACAATAAAAGAACAAATGTTCATAGCCGCTTTATTAGTAAATAGCTCTCATATTCACCAATAGGTGAATAAACAAATTGTACCATATACGTACAATGAAATGTGATTCAACAATAACAAGTAATGAACTACTGATATGGGAAGCAATACAGATGGATTCCAAAGACATTATTCCAAGCAAAAATAACCAGACACAAAACGGCACACAACATATGATTACATTTTATGAAACTGTATGAAAGAGAAATCTAATCTACAGTGATGAAAAGGAGATCAGTGGTAGCCTGAACCATCAGTGGGAATATAGAAGGATTATCTGCAAAGGGACAGTGGACATTTTCTGTATCATTAGAAAATGGGTGCAATTTGTAATATGCAAAATGCACCTCAATGAAATTAATTTTAAAATTGCACAAATGGAAAACTCCTCAAAAGTTATAGATTTAAAATTATTTCTGCTTAGCAAGTATTAAGCATCCTGTATAAATTGTGTGGAGACATGGTAGCTGTTACCAATTATCTGAAAGTCTATCTATGGGAGAAGAGACAAGTTTTGCTTATTTTGATAGATTATAGTTCAATATCAGAAAGAATTTTTGAATGAGAACTTTCCAACATTTGAAAAGCTCTTTGATTCTTCTTCAATGGAAATTCAGATAGAGATAAGGGAGTCCTGATTCTCTTGCCTCCTCCCTCACATAATTAAAAATTTTATATGAGGGCTAGGATGTGACTCAGTGGTAGAGTGTTTGACTACCATGTATGAGGTCTTGGATTCCAGCACTGCAAAAAATAAAACCCATGCATATGAGTTTCTAAAATGTATTTATTTTAACTTCTATTATTTCTTAATTATACAATTAGCAGATATTCCATGTGGAAAAATCTAAAAATACAAATGAGCAAAGAGAAAAGCAAATAAAAACAAAAGTCATCTATCTTCTACCTCTCACATACTTCAATATTTTTACATAAAACCTTACAGACTTTTTTTTTGGTAAAAATTCCATATAAAATATGTATATATATTTTTAAAAACAAGAATGAGATTCCATTAATCATACTGCTTTATAACTTTACAATACAGTGTAAACCTCTTTCCATGTCAAGTACTATAAGACTGCATCATCATTCTTAGTGGGTGCAGAGATTTCCATGGAATGAATGTACTGTAACTTGTTTAACCCAATGCTTCCCAAAAGATATTCTGTATAACATCAATCCCATAAGATATCCCTCAAAAACAAGATATACATGTGCATGTATGTACATATTATTAGCAACATAAGTAAAACTGAAAATAGTATTGTTGAAAAGAAAAAAGAAGCCAGACGTGGTGGCATATACCTATAATCCCAGTACCTGGGAGGTTGAGACAGGAGGTTTGCAGGTTTGAGGACAACCTCAGGAACTTAGTGAGGCTCTCACTAAGCAAGACCCTACTTCAAAACAAAAAAATTTAAACGGGGAGTTGGGGATGTAACTCAGAGTTAGAATGCCCATGTTTTCAATCCCCAGTAAAACACACACACACACACACACACACACACACACACACACACACACACGGGAAAAAAAACCCAAGAATGTAGGTTAAACAGTTTGAAAATGCTTCATACCATATGCCCTTTTCTTGGGCTTTCATAAGGAATTTAACTGTGTTTACCAAACTTACTTGACCATAGATTCCCCCTAGGTTCTCTCTTCTTTTAATTTTCTAGGATATTTATTTACATTTTATATAATAGCTGAGAAATGCTTGCTTAACTGATTTTTTTTTTTTTTTTTTTTTTTGCGGTACTGGGGATTGAACTCAGGGGCATTCTACCTCCGAGATATACCCTCAGCCCTATTTTTTATTCTTTATTTTGAAACCAAGTCTCACTAAGTTGAGGAGGGCCTCACTAGGTAGCTGAGGCTGGCCGCGAACCTGGATCCTCCGGTCTCAGCCTCCCAAATGCTGGGATTACAAGCGTGCGCCACCACGCCCGGCTGCTTAACTGATTTTAATGTTAGACATTAGAGTTGTTTTGTTTTTGCTTACATAAAACTTACTGTTTTATCCATTTTAAGCATACAACTCAGTGGAATTAATTACACTCAATATTGTACAACCATCACAAATATCTATTTCCAGAATTTATTTTTATCACTCCCAAACAGAAATTCTGTATCCATTAGAAAAAAAAAACCCTCCCTATTCCTCCTTCCCCTTAGCCCCTGGTAACCTCTATTTTAACTTTCGTTTTTATAAATTTGTCTATTGTCAATATCTTCTATAATTGAAATCATATATTTGTCCTTTTTGTGCTGGCTCATTTTACTTAGCATATTTCAAGATTCATCCATGTTATAGCATGTGTCAGGAACTCATTTCTTTTTATGGCCCATCTTCATTATTTTGCATGTAGATATCTAATTGCTCCAGTATCATTTATTAGAGACTAAGTTCTTTTCTTTCTTTTTTTTGGGGGGGGGGTACTGGGGATCGAACCCAGGGCCTCACATATACTAGGCAAGTTCTCCATCACTGGGCTATATTTATAGTCCTTCTTTGTATCTTTTTCTTTTGAGACAGGGTCTCTCTAAGTTGTTCAGGCTAGTTGTGATCATCCTGCCTCAGCCTCCCAAGTAGCTGGGATTAAAGGCATGAGCCACTATGTCCTGCAAGACTAAGTTTTTCATAATTAATTTTTCACATTTACAAATAATATTATAATAAACATTTTCAAACTGTCCTATATTTTTCTCTATGTAAAATTCCTAGAATTGTTGTATCATGGACTGGGGAGATAATTCAGTAGTGGGGCACTTGCCTAGCATGCACCAGGCTCTGGGTTTAATCCTCAGCACTGCCAAAAAAAGGGATTGCTGTATCAAAAAATGTGTATCCTTTGAAGACTTTTGATTAACACTATAAAACTTCCTCCAGAAATAATATTGGGAATATATAACAGTGAATTCAAATAGACTTTCCACATATTCTTAAAAGCCTTGTATATTATAAACATTGAAAACATCTTACTTGGCACAGGAATGGATTCCAAATAGAGCTGAAGGGATCTTTAGCTGGACTCCCTTTGACAGCCCTAACATGATGGCCACAGTACATTCCTTTCTAAAGATCCCCCACTTATGGAAAGATCATCTGAGAATAGGACTTGATGTAAACCCCTGTAGAGTTTAACATAAGTCTAGTTAAGGAAGCAAACTAAACTCTTCCTCTCAGAAGAGCCAGACTAGAAATGGAAATATAATTAGGCTCCTCTGCTGGGTAATGAAAATTTTAAGTATTTCCTTCCTCAGCATAAAGTCATAAACCAGCTGTGTGCAACTTTCAAGTGTGTCCTTTTTCACTTATGTTCAATGGAGAGTTACCAAGTAAAAGAGCCATCCCAGAGAATAAACCAAATTGAGGTTAGAGGGCTTTTCTTTGAGTCACACAGTAATTATTGAGGAAAAAGAAAATGCTTGTTTGCTGGTAGTTGCTTTTTAGTGCTGGTTTGGGCATTTCTTCTTTTTTAAGGGCTCTTTTTTATTTTAAAATATAATTTACTTATGCTTGAGTGGGCAATTCTAAATGCATATTGGGGCAGTGTTTTTATAGATGACATTGCTTTGGGTCATATCTCTCTTGCTTCTCTGAAACGAACATACCAAGCATATCTTTATTTTGTTTTGTCTCAAGCTTTACTTACAGTACAAAGAAAATTTTATATTGAGTGCTTTGTCAGTGAGAGCTTGTTATTAATATGGAAATCCTGAGAGGATCATTTATTCACACAAAACAAGAAGCCAGGGGGAAATTAGCTTTCACATTTCATCATAAATCATTCATAATTCAGAGAAGAGAGGAAACTATTGATGAGGCTAAACAAAATGAGCTTCTTGTTGCCAGGAAGAATAAAAATATTAGGCATAAATCTATCTAATTTCCTAAATATTTTCTTAGTGTTCTGAAATTTCATGCCACCATGACTTTCACTGTCTTGCTAGCAAAGAAAAAGGCAGCTGTTTTCATAGACTCAATAAAATTTTAAGAGGCAGAGGGATCTTATAATGACTAGTCCAACTCTATTTTGTAGATAGGCCACCCAAAGTCCAGAGAGGTGAAGTGACCTGCCCAAAGTCACACAGAATTTGTGTCAAAGCTGGAGCTACAAATCAGTCCTCCTGGCTCCTGTACTCAAAAGAATGCAGTCTAGAAACTAGACTAGTGGCACACACCTGTAATCCCAGTACCTCTTAATAACTGCATTTAACACATTTCTTTCTGAGAGACCATGGTCATTAAGTTTCCCATTCCTGTATGATGTTTGATTACACCTACACATTAGAGACTCGTTTACTAGCAGTGCTGGGGATTGAACCCTCTGCCTTGAGCATGATAGGCAAACACTTTACCACTGAGCTATATCCCCAGCCCCTTGTTTATTCTTTTATTTTGTTTATTGTATAGTACTATGTATTGAACCTCTGAGCTACACCCTCAGCCCTATTTTCTTCTTATTTTAAAATAGAGTCTCACTAAATTACTTCAGACTTCACTAAATTTCTGAGGCTGTCCTCAAACCTATGATACTCCTGTCTCAGCCTCCAAAGGACTGGGATTACAGGCATATGCCAACACGACTGGCTTCCCTTGTTTATTCTTAGGAACCACATTGTAAAAAATACATGACACATCACGGAATTTTAGGGAAGCAACCCTGCCTTTTTGCTGGGAACTTATGCTTCCTTCACCTTTTATAAACACACAGTTTCAGCTACCTGACAGTGAAGTTTACCTATATGGTACATTATTCAAGCTCAACTTTTAAGATCCTAAAATATTTTAAAACACTTCAGGCAAATTGTAATTAGTTTTCCCTATAGATACCCAAAGTTCCATACATGCATTTTCATCATGGATATTTATATAGTTGCTTCTAGGTGAATTTTAAAAATTCATTTAGAAGATGAGATTAAATATAGCCTGTAGTGAGAGTACTAATAATTCAAGGACCAAATTTATGCAGAATTAGAACCTTAACTCATGTGCTTTTAATAGTTCACTTGATTTGCCTCAATTCTAAAGCCAATGAAAAAAGCAACCTAGATACAAACTCTAATTCAATCCTCCCTCTATTAATATAGGAGATTTCTAAATGCGAGAGTTTTTCAACAACAGAATGAACTCTTGTGAGGGAATCAGTTCATTACTACAAGATTTCAAGCTAAGGATAAAAGATCCTCTGTCTGGAATTCGTGTGTGTGTGTGTTACCAGTGACTGAACCCAGGGGCATTCTACCTCTGAGGTGCACCCCTAGCCCTATTTTAGCTTGAAACAAGGTTTCACTAAGTTGCTGAACACCTCAATAAATTTCTGAGACTAGCCTTAAACCTGTGATCCTCCAGTCTCAGCCTCCTGAATACTGGGATTACAAGTGTGTATTACCACATCCAACTTGTCTGGAATCTTAAAAGGATTCTTGCATTGAGAAGTAGATTAAAAAACTTCTAAAGTCCTTTAATTCTTAGATTCTATGATTCCAATATTGCCTCTCTCTACCCTATTTTTATAGTACAGGTGTCATTTAATATGTATGTCTGTACTCATTATCATAATCTGCCTAGTATTATTAATATTTTTATATCTCCTGCTTAAAGATAGGGATGGTATCTTACTCATCCTTGTATATCCTAAAATTTTTAGTATTTATCCTATACACAGTACCTGTTAGATATTTATTGAATATACTTGAACTTACTTTTGATTCATTGATTTTGTTACCATAAATTTTAAGAACCATATTCCTTTTTTTTTTTTTTTTTGTGGTAGTAGGGATTGAACTCAGGGGCATTCTATCTCTGAGCTATACACCCCCAGCCCTATTTTTTTATTCTTTATTTTGAAACAGGGTCTCACTAAGTTGCGGAGTGCCTCACTAGGTAGCTGAGGCTGGCTGCGAACCCAGATCCTCCTGTCTCCTCCCAAATGCTGGGATTACAAGCGTACTGCCACCACCACGCCCGGCTTCCTTTCTTTCTTTCTTTTTTTTCTTGCGGTACTGGGGATTGAACTCAGGGGCATTCTACCTCCAAGCTATACCCCCAGCCCTATTTTTTTTTATTCTTTATTTTGAAACAGGGTCTCACGAAGTTGCGGAGGGCCTCACTAGGTAGCTGAGGCTGGCCGTGAACCCGGATCCCCGGATCCTCCAGTCTCAGCCTCCCAAATGCTGGGATTACAAGCATGCGCCACCACGCCCAGCCCTATTCCTTTCTTGATATGAGATCTAACTCATTACTACAGTGAATTTTCTCCGTCAATCATTTGGTGAATAAGTCAAATAGGAATAGTTAATTGAACACATAATTAAGGCTTTATAATAGTGCTTTCAAATACTTAAAATATTTCATTTATTGATAATATTAAAATGATCTTGTATAGATACAGATATATCAGAACATATACCAACACTTATGTACAATATAGTCAGCTTTTGTTCTCATGTTTTAAATATGAGTTATATAATCGGATATGTTAAAAATAATCTAAGAAAAATGAATCAAGTTAAACAAAACTCCAATACTATTCTGCCATGGGATGAAGGGTGCCCCAAAGAGGTAATGTTGAAGTCCTAACTCCCAGTACCTGTGAATTTGACCTTATCTGGAAAATAGGGTCTTTGCAGAAGTAATTAAATTAAAATGAAGTCATACTGAATTAAGGCATCTCTAAATCTAATGAGTGTGAGTGGTATCCTTCTAAGAAGACTATGTGAAGACACAGGGATGCAGACAGAACCAAATGTGTTGAGAGTGGTAGACTGGAATTTTGTGTCTGCAAGCCAAGAATGGTGAGCAACAACCACCAGAAGCTATAACAGAGGCATGGAACGGATTCACTCAAAGAGCCTCTAGAAGGACCCAACCCTGCCAATACCTTGCAATTTGATTCTAGCCTTCATAACTACAAGAGAATAAATTCCCATTGTTTTAAGCTACCATACATGTGGTACTTTGTTGGAACCGCCTTAGGAAATTTAATACACATCCTTCTCTATGAAAAACTGATATGGCAATTCCTTGGCATGTTTAGAATGACAAAATACAGCCTTAGCATATTTTTTTAAAAATAAACCACAAAACATCATATAACAATTATCATTGCTTTGCTCTGAAAACCAATAAATGGGAAATCATTTAAGAAATGGATCCTCCCAATACGTAAGCTCAAAAAGCAACAGAATAAGTGGGGCACAGTGGCACACATCTATAACCTGAGTAGTTGGGAGGCTGAGACAGGAGGATTGCAAGTTTGAGGCCAGCCTTAGCAACTTATCAAGACCCTGTCTCAAAATAAAAATAAAATGGAATGGGGGTGTAGCTCAGTGGTGGAATGACACTAGGTTTAATCCCTAGTATCAAAAAAAGAGGCAAGAGAATAGAGCACCAACTATAGAATCTTTGGTTTTTAGTACGCCAGAGAATCGTGGCATCCTAATGTAAAATTAAAACAAATAAAATAAACTGAATAGAATGAAAGGAATCATCTAAGTTGAAAAAATTGTATTGAGTTAGTCAAGATTTCCAAGATTAACTGGTAAATTTCCTTATATAACTGAATAGAAATCTCACCCCCATTGTTTACTTTCTCCAACCTTAGTTTTTGTACTTGAACTCAGTTGTCTTTGTATTGCCAAACTCTTTGGTTAAAGTGTTATTAGTGTGAGTGTGGACATTTTTGCCTGTCAATGATCTACAGTTTCAGCAAATAAAAAAGAAATATCATTGCAACTGCACCTCACTCCATTAGGGACTGACAATTGGTACACTAAAGGTATGGCAAGTAAAGAAGATCAGTAACAATGACAATATTTATAGTTCACTTGTCCTTAGCCAATTTATAGAATCCTGAGTCACATTCAGGAGATCAACATGTTCCTAGTCATCTGGATTGAATCCAGGGGTACTCCACCACTGAGATATACCCCCAGCCCTTTATGTAGTTTGTTTTTTTGTTTTGGTTTTTTTTTTTTTTTTGAGACAAGGTCTTGCTAAGTTGCCAAGGCTAGTCTTAGATTTTCTTTCCATTCAATTACCTTTCATTTGTCTTGCTCTTCCCCTATCTAACTCATCCCAACAAATTAAACACCCCAGGATTCATATGCAAAATAAGCAATCCTTCGATCAGTGTGGTATAACTGGCTTAGTTTCAAATTTTGCTTTTTTAAACCTCATCTTCTATTGGTACACTGTAATTGCATATAATAGTGAGATTCATAGTGATATATTCAGATATGTACACAACATCAATTTGTCTGTTTCCCTCCCCATACCTGTCCCCTCCCCATAAGCGATAGTAAAATTTATGGTGATACATCCATACACACACATAACATTGGTCTGTTTCCCTGACCAACTTTTCCTTTCCCTTCTCTCCTGCCTCCTCCAATTTCCTTCTACAACTCTACTGGTCCCTCCCCTCCTTCTCTTTTCTTTCCTTTTTTCTCTCTGGCTTCTACACCTGAGAGAAAACATGCCACACTTGATTTTCTGATTCTGAATGATCTCGCTTAGCATGATGTTCTCCAGTAACAATCATTTTCCTACAAATGACACATAAAGCTCAGGAAAGAAAACCAAGAATCAATAAATGGGATGGCATCAAATTTAAAAGCTTTTGCATAGCAAAGGAAACAATTAAGAACATGAAGAGAGTGGGAGAATGGGAGAAAATCTTTGCGAGATACTTCTCTGACAGAGGACTAAGATTCAGAATATATAAAGAACTCAGAAAACTTAACACTGAAAACCCAAATATTCCAATCAACAAAGGGGCAATTGAACTAAATAGATCCTCTTTAAAGAAAATAATATACCAGGTATGGTGGTGTAGGCTTGTAATCCCAGTACTTGGGAGGCTGAGATAGGAGGATCACAGCTTCAAGATCAGCCTCAGCAACACATTGAGACTCTCAGCAACCTAGGGAGACACTGTCTCAAAACAAAAAATAAAAAGGGCTGGGGGTGTGTAGCTGGGGGATAGAATGCCCCTGGGTTCAATACGCAGTACCAGACACAAAAAATGTATACAGACAATAATATATTTTGGTGAGGATGTGGGGGAAAATGAACACTTATTCATTATAAGATTATAAATTAGTACAACCACTACGAAGCTAAGTACGGTGGTTCCACAGAAGACTAGGACCTAGCTATACCACTCCTTGGTATCTTTCCAAAAGAATCAAAGTCAGAATACTACACTGATATATGCATATCCATGCTTAAAGCATCAGAATTCACTATAACCAAATTAATGGAGCCAATTCAGGTGTGTGTCAACAGATGAATGGCTAAAGGAAATGTGGTATATACACACATAGAGTTTTACTCATCCATAAAGAACAAAATTATGTCATTTGCAGGAAAATGGATGGAATTGGAGACCCTCATGCAAAAATTGCTTTTCTCAGATGATTTTTCCTTACCAAGTGGAAACAAGAAATTACTGAAAAAACTGTTAAATACTAATATGGTTATAAAGTATATATTTTTTTGTACTGGGGATTGAACCCAGGGGAATCCTACCTCTGAACTACACCTCCAGCCCTATTTTTATTTTTTATTTTTAAATAGGGTTTCACTAAGTTGTGAATGGCCTCACTACATTGCTAAGCCTGGCTACGAGCCTGCAATACTCCTGCCTCAGCCTCCTAAGCACTGGGATTACAGGTGTGTGTCCCTATGCTTAGCCATAATTTTTAAAAATCACTTTAACTTGCTGGTTAATTGGACAATTATATTTCATCAAAACTGATGAAATATTACTAATTCTATTTATTTCTATAAAGATTTCTCAGTTATTAAAAAGGTTAAGGTAAAGCATTTTCTAGCTATATATATATATATATATATATATATATATATATATATATATATATATATATATATATATATCCATCCTATATATATGACTATATCTTCAACATTGTTAGTATTTGGAAAACTTTTCGAAATATTACTACATTGAACTGAAGGGTACACACAGGAAGTACTCATGTAAGTTCTACAGATAAGCAAAACTTTAGGAAATTCTTTAGGAAAAAATATAAATAGGAGATAGGCTTAATTATATCATACTGCAACTTTATTTGGTGTATATGTATGTGTATGTGTGTTTCTCTCCACTGGTGAGAAAGTTTTGGGTTGGTAAAATATTCCCTTGAAATCTACTAGAACCAGTACAATAAGGTGACAGTTTGTGAAAATCCTGATTTTAGTTGATGAATTATAAAATCCAGCAATGCCACTATTTCCATCAAGAGTATCTGGAAGAGGGGCACGGTGGCGCATACCTGTCATCCCAGTACTTGGGAGACTGAGACAGGAAGATCACAGGTTCAAAGCCAGCCTCAGCAACATAGCGAGACTCTCAGCAACCTAGCAACACTCTGTTTCCAAAAAAATAAATAAATAAAAGGGTCTGGGGGTGTAACTTGGAGATAGAATACCCCTGAGTTCAATCCCCAATACACACACACACACATAAAAAATGGCCAATGAAGTTAAAAACCTCATCTTAATACTCACCACACACTTTTTCCTGACAGTTGGAAAGTATAGCAAGGAAATGTGTTGGTAATGCCTTGCAAAAAATCTTTTTAGCTGATCTTCGAGTGCTGTTTCACCTAAGACAAGACAGCAGATTAAGGTAGACATGTCTCATTTAATATATTTATTATGCTTTTAATTATAAAAGTAATATTTGTTCATTGTAATTACTTTATAAACTATAGAAAACATAGGAATAATTAAGTTATCATTATATAGAGATAATCATTCTTCAGTAAGCTTTGAATATGTGTGTATACACAATTGTTTTTAAACAAAATTGGGTATGTGTTGTATATGATATTTAGTCTTTTGGTCATATTCCTTTATTATTAACTAAGTTCTACAACATGACTTTATATAGCTCTGTAGTAGGGTTATTTAATGAATGTAAGTTCATTCCTTATTTTAAACCTTTTATATTGTTGCAATCTGTTTTGTTTTGTTTGTTTGTTTGTTTGTTTGGTGCTAGGGATTAAACCCAGGGGCATTTTACCTCCAAGCTACATACCCAGCCCATTTTATGTTTTTATTTTGAAACAGGATCTCTCTTAAGTTACTGAGGCTGGCGTTGAAGCTGCCATCCTCCTGCCTCAGCCTCCCAAGTACTGGGATTAAAGGTTAGCGCCACCACTTACGGCAGTTGCTGTCTTTATTTTGCTAAATAGACATGATGAATTAAATAGATAAATTATCTTATAGCATTCAATTAACAGTACCCATATGTATATATATTTAAACATTAATCTCAGAAACCTGCATTGCTATAATCTTTGCCTTAAAGTAAATGTTAAAATGTGTATAATGCAGAGAACTCAAGAAAGTCACAACAAAGAAAACAAATAACCCAATCAAAAAATGGGCAAAGGATCTAAATAGACACTTCACAAAAGAAGAAATACAAATGGCCGATAAATGTATGAGGAAATGTTCAACATTATTAGCAATCAGAGAAATGCAAATCAAAACTACCTTGATATTTCACCTAACCCCAATTAGAATGGCAATCATTAAAAACACAAACAACAACAAATGCTGGTGAGGGTGTGGAGAAGTGGGAACTCTAATACATTGTTGGTGGGATTGCAGATTAGGGCAACTACTCTGGAAAACTGTATGGAGGATCCTTAGACGAATGGGAATGAATCTACCATATGATCCAGCAATACCACTTCTGGATATCTACCCAAAAGAATGGAAACCAAATGATCAGACTGATGCATGTGTATCTATGTTTATAGCTGTACAATTCATAATTGCCAAAGTATGGAACCAGCCAAGATGCCCATCAACAGATGAATGAATTACAAAACAATAGGATATGTATACAATGGAATTTTACTTTGCCATAAAGAACAAAATCATGTTATTTGCAAGGAAATGGATGGGACTTGAAAATATTATGTTAAGTGAGATTAGTCAGTCACAAAAAATAAAAAAAAATCATATGTTCTCCCTAATATGCAGAAGCTAGGGAGAAAGTGGGTCATAAAAGGGACTCTACATGAAGAAGGAGAAACCTTAGATGAGCAAAGAAGGTGACTTAACGGAAGGTGATGGGGGGAAACATCCTAATGCACATGATGTACTTTCACGATCATATCAAAATCAATTACTAAACTGAACTTGAGAAGGAGGACGGGGGAGGGAATGAGGCGGGAATTGGGGAAGGGTCAAATGAGAGATGTGTGCATGTATGCCTTTTCCAGCTTGTACCCAACAAAAATGTATGATTACAATGTACCAATAAAAAATAAAATAAAAATAAAGAATAAAAAATAATTTAATATAAATGTGTATAATGTTTCACATTAATATGATATCTGGCCATGAGAAAAACTGACATTTAAGCCCGTATCTTGTAGGATAGAATATATTTGAGTGATAAAACACTACATCTATCATTAAAAAATAACCCTAGAAGCCAGGCGTGGTGGCGAGCACTTGTAATCCCAGTACTTGGGAGGCTGAGACTGGAGGACTCGGCTTTGTGGCCAGCCTCAGCTACTTAGTGAGGCCCTTTGCAACTTAGTGAGACCTTGTTTCAAAATAAAGAATAAAAATAGGCGTGGTGTCGCACGCTTGTAATCCCAGCATTCGGGAGGCTGAGACCGGAGGATCCGGGTTCGCGGCCAGCCTCAGCTACCTAGTGAGGCACTCCGCAACTTAGTGAGACTCGGTTTCAAAATAAAGAATAAAAAATAGGGCTGGGGGTATAGCTCGGAGGTAGAATGCCCCTGAGTTCAATCCCCAGTACCGCAAAAAAAAAA
>PVLC010000242.1:66389-95480 GCA_004027655.1 Graphiurus murinus | reverse complement strand
GGGGTGTAGCTCTGAGGTAGAATGCCCCTGAGTTCAATCCCCAGTACCGAATTAAAAAAAGAATAAAAAATAGGACTAGGGGTGTAGCTTGGAGGTAGAATACCCCTGAGTTCAGTTCAATCCCCAGTACCTCAGAAAAAAAAAATCCCTAGAGATAGAGTCCACAAACCTTCCTTAGGAGTATGATCATGGCTCATAAAGCTCTAAAAATGTTTGGACTCCCATCCCTTGCCAGATTACACTTACACTAGTATGAAAAACTACTCATCTCTCCTTTTTGTATAAATTTAAAGCATGACAAAGCAAAACATATTCCTCATAAGAGAAAATTAAAATATTCTTTGCTACTTCATTTTAGAATTCTCACTGGAGGAAGAATTCTAAAATTCTTAATTCTAGTAAGAATTCTAGTTCTTACTTTTTTTTTTTTTTTTTTTTTTTTTGCGGTACTGGGGATTGAACCCAGGGGCCTTCTACCTCCAAGCTATACCCCCAGTCCTATTTTTTATTCTTTATTTTTGAAACAGGGTCTCACTAAGTTGCGGAGTGCCTCACTAGGTAGCTGGGCTGGCCGTGAAACGGGATCCTCTGGGCTCAGCCTCCCAAATGCTGGGATTACAAGCGTTTGCCACCACGCCCGGCTCCAGTTCTTACTTCTAGTAGAAGTAATTGCTACCTACATACCTACATACAATATGTCTTCATATGCTTGGAGACTCTGATCTTCATATCACACTCCTTTGCTTTACAGAGTCCTCATTATTTTGAGCTTACTGCCTCAGAATCATTTTTTATTTTTATACCACCTTTCCCCCATTTCATTTGTACTAATGTGCTCCAAATAGGACACAGGTTGTTGTTTCCCAACTGCAGATTCATCCAAAAATATAAAAATAAAATTATATTTATCTGTTATTGAATGTGGCCAAGAATGTCCAAATGAATTGTACCAGATTTGCACAGAGAATGCTTGGAAGGGTCTCATGTAAAAGACAGACTAGGTGTTATGCACAGAATTTGCTTTGGAGTTCCCTTAAGGACACCTCAAAGAGAATAAGGCAGTCAGCCAACTTCTGGGACAACTGAAGTACAGGTACAAGAGACTTGTGTGAATCATGTCACAGTTTCTATGACACTGAGTAGAGACCAAATCTAATATGTCAAAAATGAACAATAAAAATAATTTCTGGGCCGGGCATGGTGGTGCACGCTTGTAATCCCAGCATTTGGAAGGCTGAGACTGGAGGATCCGGGTTCGCGGCCCCTCAGCTACCTAGCGAGGCACTCTGCAACTTAGTGAGACCCTGTTTCAAAATAAAGAATAAAAAATAGGGCTTGGGGTATACCTCAGAGATAGAATGTCCCTGAGTTAAATCCCCAGTACAACAAAAAAATAAATAAAATAAAATAAAACAATTTCTGGTGGTGCTAGGGATTGAACCCAATATCTTGCACATGTTATGCAAGCGTGCTACCTTGTACAACTATTGTATAACACTCTCAGTCCCTAAGGAATTTTTAAATCATAAATTCTATGAAAATTCCAAGTACTTTCAGTCTAATAAAATCTTATGTATAAATGATTTACAATAAAAACTATTTTAAGTTGGCAAAGTAAATTTGAAAAATTTTAAAAATCGAAAATCTGAAAAATTGAAGCATACTACTTTATTTCCTTTTTTGCAGTGCTGGGGATCATATTTAGGGCCTCATACATGCTAGGTAAATGCTCTACCATGAAGCAACATTCTCAGCTCTAAGTTTACTTTATTTTAAATACTCAAATGATCTCAACTTCCTAGCAGTTCTTAGGCTGCTGATATATTTGAATATTTTTTTCAATACCAGCCCTAAGTTCATAGCACAGGCAAAAGATCTCTAAGTTTAGTCATCGATGCATCTTCATAAAACAATGTACTTCATTTGGAAAAGTTTTTTTCAGGATTTATCTAGTCTTAGTCTTAGAATATAAAAAGTATATGCTGAGTTAAGTACATTATTAGGAAGATTTCCATTAATTAATCTGAAATGCACAAATCATTGAGGTATAACTCAATGTCTTTCCCTGTAGTTTCTTCATCCTTTTTCATATCATGATGGGTTTTTCAGAAATATACATTTGTAAGTTTAATCTCTTTGTTTATCCATTTTTCCCTCCCCATTGTAGTTAAACTTTGTTCCAAATATACAATACCAAATAATTCTATAGTGATACTTAAAAAGGAAGAAAGGCATAGCTTATTGAAGTAGCATTGAAAAGTGGAGCCAAGGACTATAGAGTTAAAAAAAAAAGACATTGTTCATACCACTGCCATTTTATTGTTGAGTAGGTAGATCGATCTTCATATATTTAATAAAAATAAACTTATACATTCACATGTATTTTTAGTGTTATATGTAGACCTAACTTGGGTTAACTAATCCATATGATATTGATATGTATGTTATTTTTTCACTCATTTATTCATTCTCTACCTTATTTTGGAAAGTATTTAAGGCATCTAGCTTGGTGAATTATACTTATATAATGAAAATTATAATAGCCAACTAAGCTGGAATTAAATTTCTCAATTCACATATATAGATAGATGATAGATAGATATAGATGTAGATATAGATATAGATAGCACTTTACAGTTTCCAATATATATTTATATAAATTTGCATTTGGATAAAATGAAAGATCTTTAGAAATCTATCTTTTTTTTTTTGTGGTACTGGGGGTTGAACTCAGGGGCATTCTACCTCCGAGCTATACCCCCAGCCCTATTTTTTATTCTTTATTTTGAAACAGGGTCTCACTAAGTTGAGGAGTGCCTCACTAGGTAGCTGAGGCTGGGCTCGAACCCGGATCCTCCGGTCTCAGCCTCCCGAATGCTGGGATTACAAGCGTGCACCACCACGCCCGGCTCAGAAATCTATCAATTTTTAATTTTTTTATTTGTGCATTATAATCATGCATCTTTGTGAGTTACAAGCTGGTAGAGGCATACATGTACACATCTCTCATTTAACTCTTCCCCAATTCCCACCTCATTCCCCCCTCCCTCCCTCCTTCTTATGAGAAACCTATCAAATATTTTTAAATAAATAAATCTTTTAAAAACAAAGTTTTGTATAATACTTGATTTTTAGCTGTTTTATAAAAATAGTTATATTTATTTCTTCCATTAGATAAAAGTACCTTTTCTTTTTAGTGGTCCAAGGATGCTTGGTCTAACAGTGTGGGTGAGCCTGCGACTTCTAAAATAAAACCATCATGATAGTTATAAGAAAGAATTTGAATAAAATCAAAGATTACTTCATTATAACAGATCTAAGTGTATACACAAAAGAGAACTCTGAATAGTATGTGATATTACAAAATTTAATTGCCTTTCTCTAAATATAGATAAAACCAGGACCGACTCAGGAACAAACTGTGTTCTAGTTCACAAAGGTTTAGGATTTTGAAACCTATACTGTAGAAGAACTTACAATCCTGGCTGGGACTTGCATTGAATCAGAGTGAGAGTCATTAACGAAGTTCTTTAAAGTGCTAGAGATAGCTGATGCTTCTGAACAAGCTTGTTAGAGGAAGATACTTGTCGAGCAGGAATAATAAATTGCTGAATTCTTCACATTTTCACAGGTTCTTAGTCACTTGATTTTTTTAGTGTACAAAATGATAAATCCAAACAAGTGACATTTTAATTTCACTAAAAAGAAATCACTTATTTGGTTATCATAGAACTTGGAACTATTGTTTCTTTTAAATTTTAATTTTTCAATTTTAAAAGCAAGGTGGCATTTTCAGACAACATAAGCTTACATTGAAAAAATCATGTAGACTGGGAATAGCACTCAGAGGCAATCACAAGTTTGTAATGATGGAGAAAAATATGGCTAAAACCAAATTGAAAAAGAGGTTTTAAATTCACCACTTTTCTTAAAAATAGATCAGTGGTTTCCTAGGGCTGATGAGGCTGATGAGGAGAAAGACTGAGTACAAAATATCATAAGGACATTATTTAGAGTGTGGGACCTCTTCTATATCTAGATTATGGATGTAGTTATAGAATTATACACAATAACCTAAATTAAGTTTACCATATACTTAAAATTTGGTTGGTTTTATTATATATAAACATTTTAAGAAATGAAATAGAGGAAACTGTCACTTAGAATCAGATATAACATATCAAAATATATTACCCAAAGATTTGAATGGATAATTATTAATGTTACATCAGTATTTCAAAGAACATAAACTTTTGGGCTCTCCTTTCTTACCTTCCCAACTCTCTTGGTGAGAGAAGCCGCTGGGGTCACTGGAATTAGATCAATGCTCTTTACAGAGGATGGTTTCTCTAAATTGTTGTCATTCTATGTAAGCAGAAAGCAGTGTACCATTGTAATACCTATTACTTACTAGTCAGGTACTTACAGAGATAGCTATTGCATGGCTGCATGGGAAAGGAAGACCTTACTATTGAGTCACCACTAGCCATACCACAAAGCAAGCAGGGAACCCAAGAACCACTTCAATAAGTAAAGGCATCCTTTGTCTTTTGGAGGAGAGAACTATATGGTGGTTGAGGGGCTTCTTTGGCACCCTAGAAAGACCTAGAATGTGAGTACTCAAATTGAGCAATGCATACCATATACACAAACTCTGAATTTAAGCTTTTCTTTTGGGGTTTGACTTATACTTTGCTACTGAAAAACATAATACTATATCCAGGAAAGGATCAAGAAAGATTTAGGTAGGACAATGGAATAGCAGGGCCTACAAAAATTTTTACAGATATAATGTGAACAAAATCAGTACTGCATAATTCAGGACTTTAAAATATGCTCTCTTATTTTCTAAAACACAAGCCAAATTAAATTTGTAGGTTACATGTTCCCTTCTTCCACTTAACACACTCAAAGATTCTCTTATTCACTTACTCATGCCAATGTCTAAAGTAATTAGAATTGGGACAGATAAGGGACTCCGACAGCATCTATAAATTGTATTTGTACCAAAAAAATGAAAAAAATGACAAGGCTCTAGAAGTTATCTACTTATTAAGACCTACTCCAAAATCAGGGACAGATGTCCATCTAAGGCACTTCTTTTGATGACCCACTTCCCAATCTAGTAACTTCCAAATCTGGAAATTGACTTTAACCAGAATCTTTCCTACTCTAAGCTCAGTTCTTGTTTTGTCATTATCTGAGATGTCCTTGGAAAAGAATACTACACATTATTGGACTACCACAACTAAAAAACCATAATATATACATTGACATAAAAAATGTGAAGAGAGGATCTAACTATACTATAAATATGTTTAGATTAAAGGTTGTGTGTTAAAATGTTACTGAAAATATATGTATTTTTACAGGCATAAGAATGCAAATTCCCCATAAATTATTAACTATAGCTATTTTATTATAACCTAAATATTTTAGTACAAATTAACTTTTTAAGATCCACCAAGACAGAAAGGAATATATTTTATAACAGCTATGATTTTTGCATCAATTAACTGTATATTTCAAATCCTACTTTCAAACAATGACAGTTATTTTTATGGATAAATCATAAACTATTTCTTAAGATCATTCAAAAATTATTTATGCAACAGGTACCACTGTAATATCTATTGAGAGCTTAGATTTTTAGAAATTACAGTGAAACTAGGTAGCACAATACTATGTCAGTGAAAACTTGAAATTTTGGACAAAATTGAAGTGTTAATACCATACATACCAGGTTAAAAGTTTCTTCCCAAGACTGACTTATTTGAATTGCAGTGTGTACCTCCCTACAAAAGAAAAGAAATCAGTACTGCAGTTTTTCTATCTTCAGGAAAATATATAATTAAAATAGTAATTCAAAGTATGGCACTCACCGTTCATGCATTGCTTCTCTATTTACCAAATCCATGCCTTCTTCCTGAAATGTAGAAAAATGAGAATAAAATGAATGCCCAGTTCCTGTGATTTTACAGAGTTTCATTTGGGTTGAAAGTTTCAAAATTTCATTTGGATGCATCATTATTATTATTCACTGTGCTATAGAAAATCTATAGTACAAAGAAATCTTTAAACAAGTATCTGGTTCTCTAATCTCCATCGCTGCACAAATTAACATATAAATATCTATTACTTATGTATTACAGTACATCAGATATGCAGGAACCAACCAGGTGAAAAACTTTGTACCTTTCTTCATTCAAATGAGAAAGCATCAAAGATTCAAAATTATATGATTTTCCCTCAAATTAATACTATATTAGTATTACTCATAAAACAAACTAAACATCTTATCAGTATGATTTTGTTTATATAAATGATGGCATAAACATGTTTTAAATCAAGTTACTCCCATCAAAAACATGTACTATGTATTAAGTGGGGAAAACACATTGTTTATGTAAAACTATGAAAGAGGTATTCAAAAGAGTATTCACAAAAAAGATAACAAATATTGGTGAAAATGTGGAGAGATTGTAACCCTTGAATATTCTTGGTGGGAATGAAAAATGGTGGAAAATTGTTTGGTAGGTCCTAAAAGAGTTAAACAGAATTTAAAAATGATCAAGCAATTTTATTTCTAGGTATCTACCCAAAAGAACCGAAAACAAGGAGTCACATAGATATGTGTACACCAATGCCCGTAGCAGCACTAGTCACAATAGCTAAAAGGTGGAAATAACCCAGTGTCCATCAACAGATGAGTGGATAAAAATGATACATCCATACAATGGAATATTATTCAGCCATAAAGAGAAATTGTTTTGACACATGCTACAGCATGGATGAATCTTAAAACATTATGCTAACTGAAGTAAGTCGGGACAAATATTGTATGTTATTTATATGAGGTATCTAGAATAGCCAAATTCATAGAGACAGAAAGTAGAATAAAGGTTGGCGGGCCAGGTTGGTGGCTTATGCCTGTAATCCCAGTACCTGGGATGCTGAGTCAAGAGGATCGTAGGTTCAAGGCCAGCCCAGTAATTTAGCAAGACTTTTAAAATTAAAAAAATAATAATAAATAGGGCTGGGGGTGTAGCTCAAAGGTAGAACTCTCCTGGGTTCAATCCCCAGTACCCTCATACACATGAAGAATAGAGGTTAGAGGGTGGCAGTGGAATGGTAGTGAGAATGCAGAATTATTGTTTAAATTGGATAAGAGTTTTTCTGTTTGGCATTATGAAAGTGGTCTATAAATGAAGATGGTAGAGGGAAAAATATTCCAAGCAGAATGTACCATATGAATACAAGTTTAGAAGAAGGAAAGAATATGGCAGATGTTGAGATACAGAGACTCTCAGCTGAAACAGAGTTTGTGCTACAAAGTAAATTAGAGATAAGACAGGACCAGATTCATAGGATCTTAAAAAACTGAGTTTCAACTTAAAGAATGTGGGCAGAGTAGCATAAGTCCACAGGTTTGGGGCCAAACAGAAGTAAGTCCTTGGTCTGTAACGTACTACACCTGGTGCAACAGGAGACAAAACCTGAGCCTTGGTTTCTTCATCCTTTTTTTTTTTTTTCGGTACTGGGGATGGAACTCAGGGGCATTCTACCTTCGAGCTATATTTTTTTACTCTTTATTTTGAAACAGCCCTATTTTTTATTCTTTATTTTGAAATGGAGTCTCACTAAGTTGCAGAGGACCTCACTAGGTAGCCGAGGCTGACCGTGAACCCAAATCCTCAGGTCTCAGCCTCCCAAATGCTGGGATTACAAGCGTGCGCCACCACGCCCGGCTTCTTCATCCATCTTAAAATGATAATAATGAGAATATTGAGGTGGTTATAGAGTTCTCATCATAGTGCCTAGGACACAGTAAGTGTTCAATACATATTAGCTATATTATTATTATTATTATTATTATTATTATTATTATTATTATTATTATTATCATTCAATAGGTAATGGAAAGCCATTGTAATTTTTGTGTAGGAGAGAAAAAAGTAAAAATGGTGCTTTAGAAAAGTTCTCCAGGTGTTGATTGTGGAAGTCAGATTAAACTGGAAGAGATAGGAAATTAGGATATTATCTCTGTAATTTGGACCCAAGGGACAGTAGAAGTGGCAGTGATAACAGAAAGGATGTTGTCAAGGAAGAATTAATAGGAGTAGAGGTCTAATTAGGTGGAAAAATAAGGAAGAACTGAAGACTGAGTCTTAAAACTGTGACAGTGACTATTTTGATACTGTTATGAAAAATGAGGGAAATTGGGAAAGGTAATTTAAGAAGATAATCAGTTTTTTGGAACAATGGAATAACAGTAAATCTTTCAGCAAAATGTTTTCCCATTTCATACTTATGTAGACATTTTCCTCTAGTGGGAAGCTCAAGGAATTTTGTAATTCAATCAATGAGCAAAGATCAAATTCTCCTGGAACTGGGACAGGAGAATTTTCATTCCTCCCAATGAAAATAAGAGCATGTACCAATAGCAGCTATTGAGTTGTTGATAAAAGGGAGTTAACATTCTTTCATTTCTGTCTTGTCTACATCCAAAATGGATTTGAGATAGCCTATAATAAAGACTGTTAAAATAAGGATAAAATGTCAAAACCCACCTGTCAGAGGTAAAGAGCACTATGTATTAGAAGCCTAGGTTAATGAGAGTTTCTGTACTTGCACACTAGAGATAGCTTTCAATTTTTAAGTTTACAAGGTAAAAAATTAAAAATAAACCTTTGCTCTCTGAGGGAGACTATGAAAGATTTTGGTTGCCAAGTGCCTTGATAAATTCTTTTTTATTTTAAGGTACTGGGGATTGAGCACAGGGGCAGTCTACCTCTGAGCTACACCCCCAGTCCTGTTATATTCTTTTTTTTTTTTTTTTGTGGTACTGGGGATTGAACTCAGGGGCATTCTACCTCCGAGCTACACCCCCAGGCCTATTTTTTCTTCTTTATTTTGAAACCGAGTCTCACTAAGTTGCAGAGTGCCTCACTAGGTAGCTGAGGCTGGCCTCGAACCCGGATCCTCAGGTCTCAGCCTCCCGAATGCTGGGATTACAAGCGTGCGCCACCACGCCCGGCTATATTCTTTATTTTGAAACAGGGTCTCACTAAGTTGCAGAGGGCATCACTAAGTAGCTGAGGCTGGATGTGAACTTGCAGTCCTCCAGTCTCAGCCTCCCAAGTACTGGGATTACAAGCATGCACCACCATGCCCAGCTTAATACATTCTTGATGAAATAAAATAATTCATAAACAAAGATCAAATTAAATTACTTTTAAAACAAGTTAGTCTATTCCCTTAATAGACTTATTTTCATTAAATAGATTAGATACCTGTCAAGTTCCCAAAAGAAAAAAAAATCCTCAAAAACATCACAGAAGTTGAATTTTTCTTTTTCTTTTTGTGGTACTGGGGATTGAACCCTGGGGCATTCTATCTCTGAGCTACACTCTCAGCCCTTTTTCTTTTTATTGGTGCATTGTAATCATACATCTTTGTTAGGTACAAGCTGGTAAAGGCATACATGCACACATATCTCATTTAACACTTCCTCAATTCTCAATTCCCGCCCCACTCCCTCTCCTTCTCAAGTTCGGTTTAGTGATTGACTTTGATATGTTTGTGAAAGTACATCATGTGCCTTAGGGTGTCCCCCTCATCACCTTCAGTTAAGTCACCTTCTTTGCTCATCTAAGGTTTCTCCTTCTTCTAGAGTCCCTCTTATGTCCCACTTTCTCCCTATCTTCCACATATTAGGGAGAGCATATGATTTTTTATGTTGTATGACTGACTAATCTTACTTAGCATAATGTTTTCCAGTTCCATCCATCTCCCTGCAAATGACATGATTTTGTTCTTCTTTATGGCCTCAGCCCCTTTTTTATTTTTTGTTTCAAGTTAGGTTGCTGAGAGTCTCAAAAAGTTGCTGAGGCTATCCTCAAACCTGTGCTCTTCCTGTCTCACCCTCCCAAGTACTGGGATTACAGGCATGCACCTCCACACCTGGCTCAGAAATTAAATTTCAATGCTTTACTAGACAAGAAAATGCTCACAGATACAGATATTATCTAAATTGTGTCTATCATAATCATGACCTGTTCTCTAGTTGGTGTAATTTGTTTTAAATGGCTTAACTTTAAAAGTTGGCTTGCATTTATGTCTAACTTCAATTTAATTAGTATAATCCAGGTAAGATAAAAACAAAACTGAACTGGCATGGTGGTGCATGCCTATAATCCCAGTACTTTGGAGGCTGAGACAGGAGGATTGTAGGCTCCCAGCCAGCCCCAGCAACTTAGTGAGACCCCGTTTCAATATAAAAAATAAAATAGGACCAGGGGTAGAATGCCTCTGAGCTCAACCTTCAATATCAAAAAAAAACACAAAAAAACAACTGTAATATGTGTTACTAAAGTTTATACTTGTGAATATATAAATACAAGAGATGCTAGAAATGAAAGTAAGAACATTATTTTAAATTTTTACTTAAGACTCTATAGAAAAAGTTAAGTTCTTTATTATTATTATTAATTATTATTATTAATTTATTATTATTAATTATTATTATTGCTGTTATTGTTATTATTATTTGTGGTGCTGGGATTGAACCCAGGGGCATTCTACCACTAAGCTATATCACCATCCCCTTTTTATTTTTATTTTATTTTTTTTCGGTATTGGGGATTGAACTCAGGGGCATTCTACCTCCGAGCTATACCCCTAGCCCTACTTTTTTATTCTTTATTTTGAAACAGGGTCTCACTAAGTTGCGGAGTGCCTTACTAGGTAGCTGAGGCTGACCGCGAACTCGGATCCTCTGGTCTCAGCCTCCCAAATGCTGGGATTACAGGTATGTGACACCACGCCCGGCTCCCTTTTTAAATTCTTATTTTGAGACAGGATCTCCCTAAATTGCAAGGCCTAGCCTCAAACCTGAAATCCTCCTATCTCAGCCTCTAAAGTGACTAGGATTACAAGTATATGCTTGTAATCCCATCTGGCTAGATACCAATGATTTTATATCCTGTTTAGCAAATCAGGAAATAAATGTAAATTTATACAACAAAATTCCAGAAGCAATCTTTCATGTAAAATCATTCCCCTCCCTCACAATTCATATACTATCCATTAGTGAAGTCCTATCCTTTATTGTCTCAGAATGTGACCTT
Source organism: Graphiurus murinus (assembly GCA_004027655.1). NCBI lineage: Eukaryota > Metazoa > Chordata > Mammalia > Rodentia > Gliridae > Graphiurus > Graphiurus murinus. The sequence continues at coordinate 84,351 of PVLC010000242.1, read as the reverse complement.
ATTTGGAGGTTGGGCCTTTGCAGAGGTAATCAAGTTAGAATGAGGTCATTAGGGTGAGCCCTAATCCAATATGACTGATGTCTTTATAAAACAGGGAAATTTAGAGACTGATACATACACAAAGAGAATGACAAAAAGCTGAAAGTAAAGTTAGCTTTCAATTTTTTTTACAATGCAAGATAAAAATTTGAAACCAACTTTTGCTCTTTGAGGGAGACTATGCCTGAAATATTTAGTTGCCAAGTGCCTACACAGTGTCTTCATGTGAATGTGAAGATGGACACCTACAACCCAAGGAGAGAGGTCTGGAACAGATCTCTCCCTCACTGAAATCTTAAGGAACAGATCCTGAAAATACCTTGATTTCATACTTCAAGCATCTAGAACTGTGAGAAAATACATTTCTGCTTAAGATAATTTGTGGTGCCTTGTTACAGCAGCCTGAGTAAATTCATACACCAACTATTTCTGCAAAGCATCTATGTGTAGGGCTTTGGAAAAAAGGGAACTATAAATGGAATGCTTTCAAATCTCTTGAAATAAAAGCTCAGTTGTTATTAGGGAAGGAAAATTACAAAAATAGTCAATTCCTAAAAACTTAGGAAGAATTATTATGTGATTAGAAAGCTAAATTCAATTTCTCAAATACCTCGAAAACAGCTAAAAACCATAGTCAGAAGAAAGGTGCAATTTAAACTATACACTTACTTAAATGATAACCCAGAACCTAACATTGACTTCGGGCTGTGGCTTATTTAAACATAAAACCAAATTTTATCAAGTCAGTTTACAGAAAATATAAGGAATAAAAGAGCATAATAACACTATATGGAAGCAAAAGCAGAATGTAGGATATTCTACAGGACGAATGACCTGGTTTCCTCAATAGATAAGTGGCATGGGACAAAAAACAGGAAGAGGGGGGGGTTCTAGATCAAGGAAATCTAAGAGGTTTATCAACCAAATGTCATATTTGGATCACATTTGAATCAAAGAAAAAGGTACTCTAAGAAACAGAAAAAAATCTGGCATACAGTTAAACAACATTAAGAAATAAATTCATTTGTTACATATAATGGATGGCATTGGGATTATAAAAAAAGTTTCTCATGCCTATATACTTAGATAAAAAGATGTGTTGGGGATTTATTTTAATGTACTCTCCCTCCTTTCAATAGAAATGGATGGATGGAAATATTATTTGAAATGTGAATAATTGAAAAAGTTGGGTGTTGGGTGCATTGAGGTTCTATTTTATGTTTTTCATTATAATTTTAATGCGATGTGCTAGGCACTATGCACATATTAATTAATTTAATTCTCACAACAATTCTAAGATTGCTACTATTATTTCCTCCATTTTGCTGAAAAAATAAAATAAATGCGGCCGGGCATAGTGGTGTACACCTGTAATCCCAGTACTTTGGAGTCTGAGATAGGAGGAACACGGGTTCGAGGTCAGTCTCAGCAACTTAGCGAAACTCTGTTTCAAAATTTAAAAAAATAAAAAGAGCTGGGGGTGTAGCTACTGGGGATTGAAGCCAAGGGCTTCAATAGGGAGGGAAAGAGGGAGGAAAGAGAAAGGAAGAAAGAAATGTCCTTATTAATGTTGTTAAACCGGAAGTTCAGAATGTAATGGAGAGAGAACCAGACATTTCCATTTTGAACTTAAAAGGTGAAGTTCAATGGCAAAAAAAAAAAAGGAATTCATGGTTAAATAATGTATATAAAGAAATACGCATCTGGGTATGGTGCTGCTTGCCCATAATCCCAGTACTTGGGAGGCTGAAACAGGAGGATCCAGGTTTGAAGCCAGCCTCAGCAACTTAGCAAAACCTTCAGAAAATAAAAATAAGACAGGGTTGGGGTTTTAGCAGTACGACAACAACAAAAAAGAACTACATGATGATGTAAGACTAGAGTGCACCAATAAAGATATAAAAAAAAGAAAATTTCAGGAACTAAGCAATAAAGGTTTATATTATATATTCTATCACTACAGAAATAAACTGCTTTACAACCTGTATTACTAATCAGTACTTTAGTCTTTATTTCAAGCTTCATATCAAATAGCCATATAACCCATTTTCAAATATTTGGTTTAATTTAGGGAAGCAAAGAAACAAATAACACAAATAAATCAGAGATCACCAAAACTACTGGTATGAAGTTCTTTAATTCTTTAAGAATCTCTATATTAGCCTCATACAAATACAAGTAGTAAAAGAAAGTTTTATCTACTAAAAAGGAAAATGTTTTTGCCATATTTTCTTGTAGTAAGCTGTTCATAGGGAAGCCATGGTGTAAGGGGAGCTGGAAAGGAATCCAGTAATTGGGGCTAAATTTGCCTCTAACACTCACAAACTGTAGGCATTGAGTGAATCATGAAATTTCTCCTCTTTCATTTCTGACCTTTTTGTTGAGATGAAATAAGACCACAGATGTAAAGTATCTATTATTGTACTAAGTGAATAAGTGCTTCACAAGAGTTAAGCACCCCCTTGAAAAAAGTCCACTTGTAACTAGGTCAGAAAAATCCTACCACCTGTGGTGAAATGGTGATTTGATCTTTTTGAGTTCTGTGACTAATCCTTGGATAATTAAAAGATTTAATTCTGTATTTGGTTTGTGCTTTTTTTGGTACTGGGGATTGAACCCAAGGGCATTTTATCTCTGAGCTAAACCCCAGCCCTTTTTATATTTTAATTTGAACAGAGTCTTGCTAAGTTACTGAGGCTGGCCTCGATCCTGTGATCCACCAGTCTCAGCCTCCCAAATACTGAGATTTCATGTGTCTACCACCACATGTGGCTCTTGGCTTGTGCCTTTAAACACACATGCACAAGCAAAGCATAAACCAGTGAGGCAAAATATGTCCCCGAACTCAGATCACCAAGAAATGAACAGAAAATAGCATAATTGCCATTTTTCTCTGTCAAAAATTCTTCATCTGAGGGCTTTTACATAACTGTGGCCTAGTGTGGTGAGGCATGCCCATAACCCACGTGTCTTAGGAAGCTGAGGCTGGAGGATAGCAAGTTAGAGTCTAGCTTGGGTAACTTAGCAAGACTCTGTCTCAAAATAAAAAATAAAAAGGGCTAGGTATGTGCCTCAGTGACAAAGTACCCCTGGGTTCAATCCCTAGTACTTTCTAAGAAAAAGGAAATGAAACAAAATAACCTATTGATATTGTGCAGCTGAAAGTTGTTTTATACATAGCATTCTTCTTTGAGATCCCTGGAAGAAAGAAGCTAGATTCAAAGTATATATGTATGCATTATTTCTGGAGACCATCAATTTACTAGAATAGTTAACCCAATTAAGCCGGGCGTGGTGGCTCACGCTTGTAATCCCAGCATTCGAGAGGCTGAGACAGGAGGATCCAGGTTCAAGGCCAGCCTCAGTTACCTAGTGAGGCACTCCGCAACTTAGTGAGACCCTGTTTCAAAGTAAAGAATAAAAAATAGGACTGGGGGTGTAGCTCAGAGGTAGAATGTCCCTGAGTTCAATTCCCAGTACCGCAAAAAAAAAAAAAAAAAAAAAAAGAATAGTTAACCCAATTAAATAGAGGGCTCTGTAGTTTGTTTCATTTTGTTTTGTTGTGTTTAGAAAACCAATCATAGAATTAAAAGCTTAATTGCATGTGACCTAGCTTAGAATTACTGAAACACGGGTCTTTTTAAAAATAAAGTAAAATAAAATGTACTTCTGCTAATGAACAGCTGTCAATTTTGAAAGTCTTCTTACCTGCTTGATTTGATGCAGGCGGCTAGCAGAAGTACGAACAGAAGGTAGAAACAGCTGAAATTTGGAATATAAAAGTCAAGCTTGCTTTAATGCTTCTGATTATTTTTAAACATTAAGTCAGTATTGAATTATCTAAGATACTTATCAGCTGGCTAATGTATCAGTTAAGTTGGCAATGGTATCATTTAAGTTCAGAGTTAAAAATTTCAATTGAATCTTGACTTTAAAATTATACTAATCAGTAGTATATACATTTCAAAACAGAAAAGTAACTGTTAACCTAAGTAATAGGAAACAGAACATCAATAAAAGATTTTATCTCAGCCGGGTGTGGTGGCGCACACTTGTAATCCCAGCATTTGGGAGGCTGAGACTGGAGGATCCGGGTTCGAGGCCAGCCTCAGCTACCTAGTGAGGCACTCCACAACTTAGTGAGACTCGGTTTCAAAATAAAGAATAAAAAATAGGGCTGGGGGTGTAGCTTGGAGGTAGAATGCCCCTGAGTTCAATCCCCAGTACTGAAAAAAAAAAAAGATTTTATCTCTACCTTTCCTTTCTTAGGGCACTAGATCTTAAAATCACCTCATTTTCGTTGCCAGTTGTGAGAGCTATTACACAGAAAAGCTAAAACAATTGTTACATCAGCAGCTAACCTGCCAAACATGCACAAGAAACAAACAGAAAAACTCCATCGAATATCTTGGAATATAGCCAGGGAAATTAAATTTTGATAATATGGATTGACTTTAGGCAATCACTTTCAAGTTGTTTAAAATATTTTATTCTTCGTTGTGAAGATACTTATTGCTAGGTCCTTTCTCTTTTTCAAGGCCACATTCTCCTTTTAGGTCTTTTCTAAAAGCTTATGAGGTCCACACAAGAGAGACATGAAACAATAGAAGGATTTAAAGTTAAGTGTGAACATGTATCTTGAAAATTACCTTCAGATTTTATTCTTACACTCCATTTATACCCCGGTTGTTTCTTTAAATGCTAGTGAATTTATAATATCTAACTCTTACATTATGTCTTTAAAACACACTGAGTTGTGCATTTGAAAACATTTAATGAGCACCTATGATGTGCTAAAACACTGTGCTAAGACCTGAGGAATGGAAGATAAATAAGACATTTTCCTGTTAAGTTAGGGAAAAATAGGCCACAGGTAAGTGCCACAACAGAGTTATGATTCATGAGAGTTCAAAGGACAGTGAACTCAGCATAAGGTCATAGAGATTTACAGATGACTTAGAAAAAATGGGTAAGAGGGAGAGTGCTTCAAGGAGTAGGAAGAGATGCTCATACAGAAAGACATATTCTCAGCATAGAGAACAAGGTGGCTAAAACATGGTATGTGAGAAAAAGTGGCAGGAAAAAAGTGGGGGAAATTTGGCTGAAACAAAATTGCAAGTTTTAAATGATATTTTTTCAGTGCAATGGGAAATCCAAAGCATAGGTTTCTCTGAGACTTTAAGTCTCAAAGGTCTTTTAGAGAAGATCACAGCTGCTTTGGAAAGGTAATTTTACCAATACTGTGTGGAGCAAATTCAAAATGGAGGGAAGAGGGACCAGAAGGAAGGTCACAGCCTAGAAAGAGAGTGAGATCTGAATGAAAAGGGGGGTGGGGTGGGGTTGAAGAGTAGGAGGTAGGTTGGAGAAATGGTCAGGAAGTGAGAAAAGAGTTATATGGATCTGAGATTCCTAGTTAAAAGCAATAGGCAGATGGTGGCCAGGAAATAAATTAAGAATAAGTTGGAGAGTGGGGAGAAGATGAATGCTCAAAAAAATGAATGCTGGATAAATGTTTGTATGAAGCAGATAATATGAATTTTTACTGGGTTTTTCATGTAGCATATGACTTTTTCAGGAGCATATTACCTCACTAATTATGTTTTGCTTCAAATAGAATAAACAGCCAAGACTTTTCAAATGACAACAGAAAACTCTTAAATGAATAACTGAAAATTCACTACATATAGATTATATTTGACCACTAGCAATAATTACTTAACTGTAGTACTTCACTATTATAAAACCATGGTAAACTTGTAATAATTTCAATACTTCTGCATCCTTACTTTGTTTAAGGAGCTTTTTTTCTGCTCAAAGAGGAAGAAGAGAGTTAAAAAAAAAAACTAAGAAGCTGTAGTTATCACTCTTAGAGACCTTACAGCCCACTGAGGAAACCAGTCATGGAAGTAAATATTATATAAAGCAAAGAAATGAGTGTTAAGTGGAGGCAAAGTGGAGTGGAAATAAAAAGCAAAGATTAAGTGGGTATGTGTAGTGGGTGGGAGGTAGGAGATAGATAAGAAAGGCATAAGGTGACAATTGTGTTGACCTTATAGAACAATGAGTTTGATAGTATAAGCAACAGAAAGTGAAATGCTTGATATGTTCTTGGCAAAAGCCCTGTGTTAGTTCAGGGAGGAAGAGGAAGGAGAGAAAGCTCTGAGGTTGCAAGGGTGAAGATGTTGAGAAGTTTTAAATGTCATGCTCATGTTTGAACTGTGGAAAAATGATCTACTCTGGAATGTAGAGAAGAGTAGGTTATAACTAACAACATCATCTATTTTACTCTGGAATGGACATACTCAGATATTCAGCCCTGAGCCTGGACCAGTTCCTATCCAGAGGATGGGTATAGAGAAGAAAGTGCCAGATAACTATGGAGTAATAACTCAGACTGGCTTGTACTGATCAAGTTCTAGAGTTGTTATTTCAAGAACATGTTTAATTCAAGTCAGTAATGCTACCAATTGACCCTTCTCATGAAATTCTGGAAACTTTTCCAGATGAAACTTACATAAAAGGGATATATTAGAGTTATGACTTGTCATTAAGGGAAATAGTGTTATGAACAACATACCAAAGCTTCCCTTTTTTTTTTTTTTTTTTTGGCGGTACTGGGGATTGAACTCAGGGCCATTCTACCTCCGAGCTACACCCCCAGCCCTATTTTTTATTCTTTATTTTGAAACCGAGTCTCACTAAGTTGCGGAGTGCCTCACTAGGTAGCTGAGGCTGGCCGCGAACCTGGATCCTCCGGTCTCAGCCTCCCAAATGCTGGGATTACAAGCGTGCGCCACCACGCCCGGCTCCAAAGCTTCCCTTTTAAGCATTTATTTATATTAAGTGTAATAATAATGATAATATATGTAATATGCTTAGCACAATGCCTGGCACATAATATGTAATCAATAAATGGTAGTTGACTTATTACGACTACTATCATCAAACACTTCTAGAATTCAATAATTATCTATAAGCAACAACTTGGATTGTTTGCAGATTTATAATACCAGATTGTTTTTTGTCCTGTTACCCAGCAATCTTCCTTCTTTTTCTATTTGATATTTTTATTTATTTATCTATTTATTTTATTTTATTTTATTTTATTTTAATTTTTTTGTGGTACTGGAGATTGAACTCAGGGGCATTCTACCTCCGAGCTATACCCCCAGCCCTATTTTTTAGTCTTTATTTTGAAACATGGTCTCAGTAAGTTTCAGAGGACCTCACTAGGTAGCTGAGGCTGGCCACGAACCCGGACCCTCCGGTCTCAGCCTCCCAAATGCTGGGATTATAAGTGTCCGCCACTATGCCCAGTCTCTATTTATTTATTTATTTATTTATTTATTTATTTATTTTTGTTTATTTGTTTTTTTTTAATTTTTATTGTAGTAATTCTTGCAATATAGCATATATCTTTGTTAAGTACAAGTTGTTAACAACATATTTGTACACAATTCTCATTTGAACCCTTCCCCAATTCCCACCCCAGTCCCTCCCCCTCAGGTTCACTTCAGTGAGTGACCTTGATATGATTGTGTAAGTACATCATATGCCTTAGGGTGTCCCTCTGCCCCATGCATCCACTACAATTAAATCAACTTCTTTGCTTATCGAGGATCTCTCCTTTTCATCTGGAGACCCTCCTATGCCCCATCTTCTCCCTAGCATCCACATATCCAAAAGAAAGAGAGAAGCAACCCAAATTACCAAAATAAGAGATGAAAAAGGGGATATTACCACCGACAGTATGGAAATACAGAAGATAGTCAGAAACTATTTTGAAAAACTGTACTCCAACAAAATGGAAGATCTAGAAGAAATTGACAACTTTCTAGACACATACAACCTCCCTAAATTGAGTCAAGAAGATATCGAAAACTTAAACCAACCAATAACAATCAATGAAATAGAAACAGCAATAAAGAGTTTACCATCAAACAAAAGCCCAGGACCAGATGGTTTTCCAAGTGAATTTTATAAAACATTTTTAGAAGAGCTAATCCCAATAATCCTCAAGCTATTCCATGAAATAGAAAGAAACGGGACCTTTCCAAACACATTCTATGAAGCCAACATCACACTAATACCAAAACCAAATAAAGACAGCTCAAGAAAAGAAAACTATAGGCCTATATCTTGATGAATTTAGATGCAAAACTGCTAAACAAGATACTAGCAATGCACATTCAAAACCACATCAAGAAAATTATATGAACCCAAGTCGGGTTCATCCCAGGGATGCAAGGCTGGTTCAACATTCGAAAAACAATACACGTAATTCACCACATAAACAGACTCAAAGACAAAAATCACATGATCATCTCAATTAACGCTGAAAAAGCATTTGACAAGATCCAACACCCATTCATGCTAAAAGCACTACAGAGAATCGGAATAGAAGGAACATACCTCAAAATCATAGAGGCAATATACAATAAGCCTACAGCCAGCATCATATTAAATGGAGAAAAACTGCAAGAGTTCCCACTAAAGACAGGAACAAGACAAGGATGTCCATTATCACCTCTTCTGTTTAATATAGTACTGGAGACTCTAGCCAGAGCAATAAGGCAAGAGAAGGAAATCAAAGGGATAAAAATAGGGAAAGAAGAACTAAAACTATCCCTTTTTGCAGATGACATGATACTATACTTAGAAGACCCAACAAACTCAACCAAAAAGCTTATAGAACTGATCAACAAATTCAGTAAGGTGTCCGGATACAAAATCAATCTTAAAAAATCAGAAGCCTTTTTATATGCCAACCACAAATCAATCGAAAAAGAAATCCAGAAAGCAATTCCACTCACAATAGCACCCCGAAAAATAAAATACTTAGGGATAAACCTAACCAAGGAGATTAAAGACCTTTATAACGAAAATTATAGAAAGCTGAAGAAAGAAATTGATGAAGACCTTAGGAGATGGAAGGACTTCTCTATTTTTAATAAATTCTTTTAGGGCAGTTTAATGTCACAGCAAAATTGTGGAAAGTACAGTAACGTCCATACACCCCCTGCTCTCATATACCCAGAGCCTCCCCCAAGTATTAAAATCCCTTATCAGAGTGGTAAGTTGAATTGTAGATGAACTGACATTGGCTTATCAGCCAAAGTCCATAGTTTGCATTCAAGTTCACTCTTGGAGCTATACATTCTATGGGCTTGGATATAGTATAGTATAGTATACTATAGTATCACTATAGTATCATATAGTTTTACTTCAATAAAATTATTCTGTGTTCTGCCTATTATCCTGATTTTTAAAAAAATAGAAATAGGCTTACTTTTTCTTCTTGAAGCAATACGCTGTGTCACACATTCAGACAGCCAAATTTTTTGCTAATGCTTATAATGCTGTGATAACATCTTTTTTTGACATCTTATAAGTTATTTTTACACACACCCTTAATAATCTTAAAGATAAATGTATCAAGTTGGCATTTAGGGGTCTTAGGGTGGTTGATACACATTGCCAGACTGCCTTCCAGAAAAGTTACACAAATTTACTTCTCAATAGGCTATGAGAATATAAATCTCCTTATATCTTTCTAACATTAAATATTGGTAACTTTTTTAAAAACTAAGTGCTGATTTTGAGGCATATTATAAAAATTATCGACCTTCCAAAGCAAGTAGGAAATATTGCGATTTATACACAGTGATTTATATTCTTCTCCAATACTCCCCTTTAGTAGCACTGATCATTGAGAAGTTGTACAGTGGCATGAACTGATTATGAGAATTTTGAATTTTCCTTAAAATTTCTCAAATATATATGTTGGATGTGCATGTATATACACATCTTTGAACAGGTAGAATTTTATTAAATTTAATTCATTCTGCTGATATTCATATATCACCATCAAATGACCATAAAGCTCACAATACATAATATGAAATGTTGAGATATATAATATAATTAAGAAAACATGCTAACCTAAACTCAAATATATACATATATTCTCCATATAGAAATTATATTACTTTAGCTGAATTATAATGTCATTTAAAAAAAGAGAATCGCAGAGTGTGGCAAACTGTTCTAAACTAATTATGAGAGATTTCCTGGAAGAAAAAATTTTTTAAATTGATACCCAAGGGATGTGAAGGAACTAGTCGAATGTTTTCCCTCATACGTGGAAGCTAAAGAGAAATTGGGAAACAGGAGGGACTACAGACAAAGGAGAAGAAACCTTAGTGGAGTGAAGGAGGGGACCTAACTAAGGGAAGTGGGAGGAGGAGGAAGACTTGAAGAGGGAAACACTTCAATGGACATGATGTACAAACTTATCAATGCCAATCACTGTGCTAAGCACGGGAAAGTAGGGATGGAGAGGGAGTGGGATAGGAACCGGGGGTAGGGCTCAATGAGTCCTGTGTGCATGTATGCCCCTATCGCCCTGAACTTCAAAATATATGATTATAATGCACCAATTAAAAAAAATTCATATTGGAAAACTACTAAAAAATCACGAGAAGATGGCCTGACTGAAACTGATGAAATTGGCAGGGCTGCAATGTGAAATTTTTGGTGTGGGTAGGATTTGAACTTGAGCTAAAGAATCATAAGAAACAGGAAGATTTTTTTAATTGGAAAAATATGGATGAAATATTGGATGGGCTGATTTTTTAGTAATAATACAGGAAATTGGAGGAAAGGTTTCTGGAAGAGAATTCTCCCCAAAGGTATTACAGATGGTGCTTGCAAGGGAATTGCCTTAGATAATTTCTCTACATGAAATGAAGTATTAAAATAGAAATAAAGTTTCCGGAGATAAGGATAAATCTCACTGGTGTCTTTTGTGTAAATTTATTACTATGTCTTTGTCTTACACTCTAGGTAAAAAAAAGTCTTTGAAAGGAAGCAAGAGTACCAAGGAATGATGTCATTTGTGTGTGTGTGTGTGTGTGTGTGTGTGTGTGTGTGTGTGTGTAAGCAGGAGTTAGAGGAGGGGGTTGGGGATAGGTACTAGGTAAAACTGATTGCCAAGAATGATCTCCAGTGATGGAATTAAGATATTAAGATATGAGGAAAGACCAAGATCAGTTCCATTTAAAAGATACCACCGAAAACCAATATTCCACAGACATTAATTTTTTAAAAATAATTTTTAACTTTCCTAGGTTTGTTACTTTTAACATACTTCCTACTGCAGTTACTAGAGATAAAACACTTAGAAAATTCTGAATGAAGTGTTGTATACCATGTTTAGAAGTGACTCTGCCTGGTTCTAGAAGTGACTTAAGGTGGCTTACAATGGTACTTAACAGGAATTGAGTAGAAGCTGGACAGTCAGGAGATAGAGCAGGGCCAGGGATGGATTATACACTTGCTACTGGATAGGCCAGAATCTAGATTTAGGGTTTGTAGCTACCAATGTGAAAAGCAAAGCCTAATCAGGTAAATATAATTAGACATAAAATTAAAGTGGATGAATTTCTCAAGAAAAGTACGTTTTCTGCCAGGAAGATGAGGCATTTGCCTGTTTTCTTTGGGAAAGGAGGGGGCAGAAAGTAATGGATAAATGCTGCAGCTGCACCCAGATTCAGATGAGGTGCCAGGAGAATTCCTGGTGGAGAGGTAGCAAACAAGCATGCCAGCCTTAGGAGATAAAGCAAAGGGGTGATTGAGGGGGAAGCACAGTCTCAATAATCAGAAAAGGTTCTTGAGTTTCTGCTCATTAGAAGTAAAGTGGAAAGCCGGGCGTGGTGGCGCACACTTGTAATCCCAGCATTTGGGAGGCTGAGACTGGAGGATCCAGGTTCACGGCCAGCCTCAGCTACCTAGTGAGGCATTCCGCAGCTTAGTGAGACCCTGTTTCAAAATAAAGAATAAAAATAGGGCTGGGGGCCTAGCTTGGAGGTATAATGCCCCTGAGTTCAATCTCCAGTACCGCAAAAAAAAAAAAAAAAAAGTAAAGTGGACAATTTTTTGAGAGTAGTGAAGAGAAATTTGTGTTAAGTAAAATTGTAACAGCTTTTTACAATGCTTAGGAAATATGCATTTTTATTTGTTTGAATGTTAAATGAAACCCATGGTTCTTCAATGCCCTCTGTCACAGTGGCTTTTTCTAAAAAAATGTTTTACCTATATTACAATACATCAAAATCAGCACCAAATTTTTATTTTAATTGTGGTAAAATATACCATAAAACTTACTGCCGGGCGTGGTGGCACACGCTTGTAATCCCAGCATTTGGGAGGCTGAGACCGGAGGATCCGGATTCGCAGCCAGCCTCAGCTACTTAGTGAGGAACTCCGCAACTTAGTGAGACCCTGTTTCAAAATAAAGAATAAAAAATAGGGCTGGGGGTGTAGCTCGGAGGTAGAATGCCCATGAGTTCAATCCCCAGTACTGAAAAAAAAAAAAAACCAAAACAAAAACAACTTACTATCACAAACATTTTTTATTCTTTATTTTGAAACCGAGTCTCACTAAGTTGCAGAGTGCCTCACTAGGTAGCTGAGGCTGGCCTCGAACCCGGATCCTCTGGTCTCAGCCTCCCGAATGTTAAGTGTACAATTCAGTAGTATTAAGTACATTCACATTGTTGTACAAACTCTTTCCATCTTTAAAAACAGATACTCTATACCCATTAAACAATACCTGCCCATTCATCCCTCCTCCCAGCCCTTGGCAATCACCATTCTACTTTCTGTCTCACAAAATTTGATTATTCTAGGTACCTTCAGCACCAATTTTAAGGACACTCCAGTATGTGATAGTTCTATCAGTATGTGATAGAAGAGTTTAGGATACCACTAGATAATATTTGTATTTTTTATTTTCTGGTATTGGGTTTTGAACTTAGGCATTCTACCTTCAAGCTACACCCCCAGCCCTTTTTATTTTTATTTTGAAACAGGGTCTCACTAAGATGCTGAGGGTCTTGCTATGCTGCTGAAGCTGGTCTTGAAACTGTGATCTTCCTGTCTCAACCTCCCAGGTACTGGGATCAAAGGCATGTGCCACCATGCCCTGCAATATAAGAGTCTAGATAATTCAGAATTCCTATACTAAAGGCAAGTATATACTTAAGTAAGTCTTAAATTAATAATGAAGTGCTACTTTAACACAATAAAAGCATATGCATAATACTATTACAGTAAGCTAAGACAATTTGTATTTTTTTCTGCAATGATATTTCTACTTTGTAATGTGATATGTTAACTAGAAATGAAACACCTTTATTTATTGTTCATGCTTTGTGAAAAATGTTTAAATATCACAGAACTACATAAAATAGAAGTAAAATTCTTCCTGTAATTCCATATTCCCTAGTCAGCTACTAATGTAGGATTGACACATATCTTTCTTCACATTTGTGAATATAAATAAGATCGATCTATCAATAGATACTGAATCCTGGGCCTAATTACTAAGGACAGAGGTTAGTGAGGCTGCTGGGGAAGGGAAAGTGGAGAGTCAGAAGGAACTTATATCTCTGATTACATCATTAGGTCACTGAAATTAACTAACCCTGGAACCTCCTTTCCTTGGGATCTTATTATTTGAGATAATACATATTCCTTATTAAGTCTCTTCTAATTGTATTTTATTGCTTCTGGCAAAAGCATTCTAATTCATCATGTAAGTCTAGATAATTCAGAATTCCTATACTAAAGGCAAGTATATATTTACATAAGTCTTAAATTAATAATGAAGTGCTACTTTAACACAATAAAAGCATATGCATAATACTATTACAGTAAGCTAAGCCAATAAACCTTGGACATTTCCATCATCAAATAAGTTAAAATGAATGCAATTCTGCTGAACACAACCTGTTATATAAGAAGGTTTATTTTAGCCAGGCATGGTGGTGCACGCTTGTAATCCCAGTACTTGGGAGGCTGAGACTGGAGGATCCTGGTTCACGGCCAGCCTCAGCTACTTAGCGAGGCTCTCCGCAACTTAGTGAGACCTTGTTTCAAAATAAAGAAGAAAAACAGGACTGGGGGTGTAGCTCAGAGGTAGAATGTCCCTGGGTTCAATCCCCAGTACCACCAAAAAAAAAAAAAAAAGTTTTATTTTAAATATGCAGTATAGTAAATGGAACTTTATGCAAATTAGGAGCCTAGAATTTCTAAGGAATACTATGCATTAAAAATGTCAGGCATATGATTGTTGTATATCCTTGTGACTTTGTTTGGAGGTTCTAGCAGGGGAGCACAGCTACTCGTATACTCTTGACCGAAGACCGATCCACCTCTATTCTGGGAAGGTTGTCCTCTTCGATTGAGTGCACAGCTTTGGGAGGGATGCATATGGAGTGGTGAGGGAGGAAGGAGACACCCACCTAGCTAGCCAGACCAGCTGAATTAACCCTGGCGTGACAGATGTTACAGCCAGATCACCCTCACATCCTGATTGTTGTCTATCCATACTATGACTAATAGAAACATCTATTTGGATCTGGAGGCGCATATCTGTAATTCCTGTATGTGCCACCACACCTAGCTAATTGTACATTTTAAAATAGTTAACTGAATGTTATATTAATTTTACTTCAACAAAAAAAATCATATAATAGGCAGATCCAGTGGCATATACCGGTAATCCCAGCAACTCAGGAGGCTGAGGCAGAAGGATTGCAAGTTCAAGGCTAGTTTCAGCAACTTAGTGAAACCCTGTTTCAAAATTAAAAATACAAAGGGCTAGGAGTACAGATGAGTGATAGAACACCCCTGGGCTCAATCCCTGGAACCGCGAAAAAAAAAATTATATAATGAATCATTTACTTTGGCTTATTGATCTACAAATATATTTCCTATGTTTTTATGTGCTTTTATTGGTGTATTTCCTATGTTTAATTAGCAAAAAAAGAGTTGAATGTTAAAGACTGCATTATAGTTGGGTGTGGTGGTACAGACCTGTAATCCCAGTACTTGGGAGGCTGAGATAGGAGGATCGCAGATTTGTGGCCAGCCTCAGTATCTTTGTGAAATCCTGTTTCAAAATAAAAAATAAAATACGGCTGGGGTCTAACTCAGAGGCAGAATGCATCTGGGTTCTATCTCCAGTACCACACATCAAAAAAGACTGCATTATAACATTATGAACAATAAATCTTATTTACAATTCAAGATAAATGTGTGATAAAAATCAAACCAAAAGCCTGAAAGGTACTGTTAGCAGAGCCTACAAATTTCCCTCTCAAAGTTAGAATTTTTTTGTGTGTGGTATTGGGGATTGAAGCCAGGGGCAGTCTACCCATGAGCTATACCCCCAGGCCTATTTTTATTTTTTAATTTTGAAACAGGGTCTTGCTAAGTTGCTGAGGGCCTTGCAAAGTTGCGGAGGCTGGCCTCAAACCTGTGATACTCCTGTCTCACCCTCCAAAGTATTGGGATTACGAGTATGTATCATCATGCCCATCTTAGAATGTTATTTTAAAAATTAAAAGCTAGATGGTCTTATACATAAAAACAAATTTTAATGAATCTACATGGGATTTAAAAGTTACTTCTCCTACAGTTGCTGCAAAACTGTATTCAATATGTTTATTGTTCCTTCAGTAGTGTTTAGAGCACTGTCAAGTAGGGACTTATTAGTAATATAAATTTTCAGGCTATACCCCAGACCTATAGAATCAGAAACACTGGGGGTTAGACCTGGACATCTGTGTTTTAACAAGCCCTCCATGTTCACACTCAAGTTTCAGAACCACTGGTTAAGACCAGTAAGTACAAGTCTTGGATATGGAGACTACTGTAAGCATTTTCTTACCAGACCATGTCGACTCATAAATGTGGTACTGTTTCTTCTAACTTTTAATGTATCAGCTTGGAACACCTGCGAATTATCACTAAGAAGAAAAAGAAAGCAGTTGTCATATCAAACCCATTACAATTTTTTAAAGAAATAGATATTTCTAAGGCTTAAATAGCAATGCTGTCAATATAAATGGCTTCTTAGTGGAGACAGATGTGTGGATGTAGGAAGACACGCGTGCGCGCTCACAGTCTTGGTTAAGCCTAAACAAATTTCCATGCAAGATAAGGAATTCTAGAGCATACCACTTTACCTCTATTCATGCTACTGAAAATAAGTATAATTTATGGTGACCTTGGAAATACACTATTTTCAGTGTAAACCTGTAAGTGATTTAAATTTATGACAGAAACTTCAATGTACAATCATGAATTCCCTCTTAACTTTTACATGAACAAGAGGAACAGCCAATAACAGGTGTTGATAGAACTTAGATGTTTCACAGATATGCTTTGTTTGGCCTACATGATGTTAAAAATGTTTAATTCATTGTGCATGCTGAGAGATTTCACATTTAAAATTCACGAGCCGGGCGTGGTGGCGCACGCTTGTAATCCCAGCATTTGGGAGGCTGAGACCGAAGGATCCAGGTTCATGGCCAGCCTCAGCTACCTAGTGAGGCATTCTGCAACTTAGTGAGACTTGGTTTCAAAATAAAGAATAAAAAATAGGGCTGGGGGTGTAGCTCGGAGGTAGAATGCCCCTGAGTTCAATCCCCAGTACCGCAAAAAAAAAAAAAAAAATTCAGACTCCAGATTTCTTGCTTCTATAGAAAATTTGCAAGATTTTGAACACTGGGCTACATTCCCACATGGCAACAAAGGACCAAAGCTGAGCAGCTGCTGCCCACTGAAAATATAGTCTGTCCTCAGCATTGACAGTTGACCATCCACGTGGCCTCAATCCTATTTGAGCTTGTAACCCTATAGAAGTCATCTTTTCCTTTTTGTGTTTTCTTTTTATTACAATTTCTTATTTTGAAATAGTTCAAGACTCACAAGAAGTTGCAAAATGAACACAGATATTCCCATGTACCTGTCATATAGGTTTCTCCAATGATAATAAGAAATCATTCTTAGCCAGGTGTGGGGGCACATGCTTGAAATTCCAGTACTTGGGAGACAGGAGGATCACAGGTTTGAGGACAGCCTCAGCAACTTAGTGAGGCCCTGTTTCAAAATAAACAATAAAATAGGGTTGGGATGTACCTCAGAGGTAGAATGCCCCTGAGTTCAATTCCCAGTACCCCCCAAAATTAAAAAAGAAATCGTTTTAACACTTTCTTTTTTTGCTGCTTATATAAAATCAAGTGCCAATCCTTTAGGTTTTACCTCTATACTCTCTCATATCCATCTTACTCTTTTCTGCCTCCCTACCAAAAACCAAATCGAGAGGATCACAGATTTGAGGACAGCCTCAGCAACTTAATGAGACACCTCAGCAACCTAGCAAGAAACTGTTTCAAAAGAAAAAATCTAATAGTGTTAGAGGTATAGCTCAGAGGTAAAATGTCTCTGAGTTCCATTCTCAGTACCACACACACAAAAAAATTAAAATCTAGGGGACTAACAATCTCAGAATACAGTATAGTTCTGCCCAGGAAAGGACAATTAGTAACTACCTAATATATTTAAGT
The DNA here is from genome assembly GCA_004027655.1 of Graphiurus murinus. Classification (NCBI taxonomy): domain Eukaryota; kingdom Metazoa; phylum Chordata; class Mammalia; order Rodentia; family Gliridae; genus Graphiurus; species Graphiurus murinus. The sequence continues at coordinate 66,895 of PVLC010000242.1, read as the reverse complement.
ATGCTGCATTTAACTATTTTAATAACGTGGACTGGTAGAAAAAAAAAAAAAAACTTCACTTGGGATCAGCACTGGACAACAGATAAGTATTTGGAAGCCAGTTCTGCAGGCAAAGTTGACCATTCATCTGCCTGGACTATATACACCTATACTTTTCTGCCTCCAAGCCTGTTTCATATACCTGAAATGCTGTACCAGCCATGTGGCCCCCTCTGCCAGTGCACATCCCATGGATCCAATAATGCCTATCTCAAATACCACCTTCCTCTTGAAAATTTTCCTTATCCCTCACCAATTTTTGCTTCAATTTCTCATTGTCTTCTTTGAAAGCCTTAGTACTAGCCGGCCATGGTGGCGCACACTTGTAATACCAGCATTTGGGAGGCTGAGACCTGAGGATCCAGGTTCGCGGCCAGCCTCAGCTACCTAGTGAGGCACTCCGCAACTTAGTGAGACTCAGTTTTAAAATAAAGAATAAAAAATAGGGCTGGGGGTATAGCTCGGAG
>PVLC010000242.1:19360-66289 GCA_004027655.1 Graphiurus murinus | reverse complement strand
AGTCTCACTAAGTTGCCGAGTGCCTCACTAGGTAGCTGAGGCTGGCCGCGAACCCGGATCCTCCGGTCTCAGCCTCCCGAATGCTGGGATTACAAGCGTGCACCACCACGCCCGGCTCTACCGTACATTTAAATCCTTTGGATATTTACCTTCCCTATTAAATTAAAAGTTTATAAAGTCTTGATACAATCCTGAAGCATAGAACTTTGCATAAAATAGAAACTCAGTCTTTTATAAGTTTTTACTTCCTTTCCCAGTCATTTTCCCTATGAGAACAGGAATATGTTCTGGCAGTCACCTATGAGGATTGGAGGGACACTAATGTGTTATGTTGTTTTCCACTGTCTTTTCAGTATTTGTGTAGGGAACCTAAACCTTAGGGCTGGCAATTATATTCTCCCCTAAATTTTCATTTGCTAATTTTATTTAATGACTATAACTGAAAAGAATAATTGAGGGAGCACATACCTCAATTGCTATGTCACTTAACATGAATTTTAAAATCCTGAATGATACCTAGAACTCAGTTAAGATCTACTTCTCTAACTTGGAAGCTAATATAACTGGGTGGTGTTCAGTGCCTCACATCAAATGATCAGATAAGCTTCTCTGTCTAAACAACAATAGATTTATGTCAGTTATATTCTTAAACAGTCATTTTACAAAGCCACTACTCTTCTTGCAGGTTAGTAAGGGTTCAAAAGGGGGCAAACTTTTTCTGCAAAGATCTAGATAGCAAATATTTTAGACTCTGGGCCACACAATCTCTGTTGCAACTACTCAACTCTGCCAGTGTAGCAAGAAAGTAGCCACTGACAATAAATGAACAAATACACATGGTTAATTTCCAATAAAATTCTAATTACAAAACTATACAGCAAGCTCAATTTGGCTCTTGGGCAGTGATTTGCCTTTCAGTTGAGGTGTACAGTTTAAATGCAGGATCAAGCTAAGGTTTATAAAGGGGAAAGGAACAGGCAAAAATTCATGAATCTAACTTTTTTTTTGCAGGACTGGGGATTAGACGCATGGCCTCACATCACACACCCTAGGCAAGCACTCTACCGCTGAGTTACAACACCAGCCCAACCTCTAATTCTTTTAATAAGGGTCAGAAAAAAAGAAAAACAATATCTTTAAGTATAGTTATTGAAACCAATAATCAAACAAGCCAAGTGTAGAGATAAAGAGCATAAAGAACCAAGAAGTTCAAAACTTTTGACATTTATTAGCTTTAATAGTTAATAAGTTTATATAGTTAATAATTTATTAATAGTTCAAATAATTTATTTATAGTTAATAATAGTTAATAACTTATTAACAGTTCAAAACTATTGACTTTTATTAATACAAGATGTACTCAAAAAGTACAGGAACTTCTTAAAAATAGTAGTAATGTATTAAAGAGTTGGCATTTAAAGAATGTAATTCTGCATGTGCTGGTGCAAGTGAGCTAGAGGGTCTTTATGTATAGGAAGCATCAAGCACAATTAGAAAATTACTTGAAAGATGTGCAACAATATTTAACAAGCGGTGGAAAGAGTGTTTTACTGCCAGAATAGTTTTAGAAAGAGGTAAGGACACTAAGTATCAGAGGCCCAAGTATGAGAAATTGAGAAAAGTGAGTGGTGTACATATGCAACTGAAAAGATATGAAGTGAAAATAAATTCAAATAAGGTTTAGTGTAATCCCACTCTAAATTTTTCTTGCTTCAGAATAATTTCTTTGACCATATCCTAAGCTTGCTAAAACAGCACAAAATATGTCCTCAGTTCACGTAAGCAAGTTTCCTGGCTTCAGGCATGCCATACACCATTACTATGTTAACTTCTTTCTGATGGATGAGAGTACCTGGAGTTGGTCTACTTTGCACTTTCTGAACTTTATTTTTCTATACGCCTTTTTTTAAAAAATGTAATTTTATTGGTACATTATAATTATATATTATAATGAGGTTCAGAGTGCTAGAAACATATGCACACAGCATTCATATTTTTAAAAAGGTAAGTTATTTTTAGTAAATCTGTTTCCTTTTCATTGTATGAAAATATATTCTTCCCTGCCTCCTTTCCTGAAAGCTGCATTTGTTTAGAGTTAATCAACTTCAATATTGATTAGCAGTGGACAGAACACTAGTTTAGGAACCAGGAAATGCAGGTCCCTGGTACTGGTTCTGTTACTATTTCAATTTGTAGATGTATGGACCACAGATTCCGCATATGTTTAACAAGGAGGGTTGATCTGGTCTGAGTCCCTTTCTAATAGTCTACGTTGTGTGCATTACAACCATAAATTGATATGATGACATAAAAAGTAAGGAGCAGCTGGGTGTGGTGGCACATGCTTGTAATCCCAGTACTTAGAAGACTGAGACAGGAAGATCACAGGTTTGAGGCTAGCCTCAGCTACTTAGTGAGGCCCTCTGCAACTTAGTGAGACCTTGTTTCAAAATAAAGAATAAAAATAGGGCTTGGGGTGTAACTCAGACGTAGAATGTCCCTGGGTTCAATCCCCAGTACTGTTTGGAAAAAAAGGAGCAAAGTTAATAACATGTAGTGAATGCATTTTCCATACTCTTATTTTCCCTCTCTCTCTCTCTCTCTCTCTTTTCTATGCAATGGGGATTAAACCCGGGGGCATTCTACCTCTGAGCTACACTGCCAGTCCTATTTTAATTTTTATTTTTGAAACAGGGTTTCACTAAGTTGCTGAGGGCAGGCCTCAAAACTGCTGTGATCCTCCTGTCTCAGCTTCCCAAGTACTGGGATTGCAAAAGTGGGCCACTTTTTTTTTTCTTTTTTCTTTGTGCAGTGCTGGGGAGAGAACCCAGGGCCTCTTGTGCTAGGCAAGTGCTTTACCACTGAGCTACATCCCCAGTCACAAAAACACATTTTAAAACCTATTTGAAGCCTGGCGCAGTGGCACACGTCTGCAATTCCAGTATTTGAGAGGCTGAGACAGGAAGATTGCAGGTTCACAGCCAGGCTCAGTAACTTAGCAAGTCCCTACAAAACCTAGTGAGAATCTGTTTCAAAATAAAAAATAAAATAGGGCTGGGGTTGTAGCTCAGAGGTAGAATGCCCCTGGTTTTAACCCCCAGTACCCCTCCTCACACATACACACAAACAACAAACACAGCCTATAATGGCAGACCTTTGGATATGTGCAAGGAACAGGTAACTATCACTTAATACAGTGTTTCTAATGCTTTTTTTCATTATCTGGCCTCTGAGGAGTCTTTTTAGACAATTTTCCCCTATCACTTCCCTTCTACCAAATTTTAATACCTGTTTATGTACCATATGTGTATCTGTGCTTTGTACACAAAAAGAGTAAAATTGCCGGGAATGTTTGGGAGGTTGAGACAAGAGGACCGCAGGTTCAAGGACAGCCTCAGCAACTTAGCGAGACCCTGTTTCAAAATAAAAAATAGGGCTCAGAGTGTAGCTCAGAGGTAGAATGTCCCTGGTTCAATCCCCAGTAACACACACACACACACACACACACACACACACACACACACATTGCTGGGAGTAGTGGTGCATACCTGTAATCCTGGTACTTGGGAGGCTGAGACAGGAGGATCTAAGGTTGGAAGTCATCCTCAGCAAATTAGCAAGGTCCTGTTTCAAAACTAAAAATAAAATAAGGGTGCGGGTGTAGCTCAGAGGGAGAATGTCCTTGGGTTCAATCTCCAGTTCCACAAAATAAAAAAAAAAGCATAAAAATTTTTACCCCACCCCCAAAGGACAGATTTTTTTTCCTCTTTGGGGTGAATATTACCCAATAAGAATGTGTAATTAAGAAGCTCAAGTTTATGTAGTACCTAAACTTCCTGTTCAAATACAAATTAGGTATAAGAAAGTTCCATGTTTATTCACTACACAACCATTTCCATCTCAAGTGTGCAAGAGGTAAAGGTCAGAGGCGATGAGGCAGCTGAGAATGAAAAAAAAAGTATTCATGACAGATCTCCAAGGGGAGAGGGAGGGGGGATACTCAGTTTCTTTAAAACAGTCAGCAAGAGATAGGGTGAAATTAGAAAAGTGCTCCACATCAATTGGCTGCTGTTTTGAGGTGCAGGTGGACTGTCAGGAGAGGACATTCAGGCTCAAATATGTGTGAGCATCAGGGTGGGGTGTGCACTCGGGTTAACTCGTCCCACTCCCCCCATTCCAACAAGCCGAGGGTGGGCTCTACAACACACCAGGATCAAGGGAGACACCTGCAGAACCTTGATAAATAAAGGGATGGGAATGATATCGGAAGTAACTTTTGTCCAACACCTCCCCAGTGCCCACTGGCTTCCCCCAGTATCTCAAACCTGCTCACCCAAATCCATTGATCAAAGGGACGCTATTGGATCGTCTTAGGGTGTTTCCATCTGTGGTGTTGTTGGTGGTGGTGGTGATGGTAGTGGTGGTGGCAGCGGCGGCGGCGGCGTTGGCAGTGGTGGTAGTGGTGGAACTAGGCGGCAGCTCCAAGTCTACTTCCATTTTTTCCTGTGCCATGTCCGTATCGAGGATGAAACCACTGCTTAGTTCAAAGTTCTCAAGGCTTTCTGGCTCACGTTCAGATAAGGACACCTCGTCTTGGTGGGGAGATGATGTAATGAGAGAGGCAAATGGGGAAAAGAGAGGAGAAAGCTCTTAGACGAGTAGGGGTGCTCACTTTAGCAGCACTAGCATTCCTAACACTAGTAGATACAAAGTTGGACAACATCGTCACCAAACCTCCTACCCCCAAGATGCTCTGGGGATCTAATGCTTAAGAGGTCTTCTACCTCCAGGTCTGTAATACAAATGAGAAATTTATCTCAGTCACCGCACAGTGAACCCTTCTCTTTTATCTTTCTCAGCTGTTGCAACCCCAGTTAAGCCTTTCCACCAAAAACAAATACTACAACTTGCCGCCTTCTAAAGTCAGTCGGGTCCCACCCCTCTGCGCATGCGCGCTGTGTCTACACCCCCGTGACGCATGCTTATACGTAAGTAATAGCTCATCTCAGGCGCCTTTGTCAGCCTTGCGGTGATCATCGCATGCGCAGTCGAGGAGCCGCCCACTCCTTTCAGAAAGCAGTTCTGAAACTGCTTTCAGAATTGTTTTTACCACTAGTTAACTACCACGCGAGAATACCGTGGTAGTTCATTCGCTACTATGGATTACCTTCGCACTGTTTCCTTAGCCATTATTTAGGAAAGAAAAGTTGGGAGGAATACGTTGTATGAGAGCGCCTTCCTTTCTGTCCTATGTCTAATACTCAATTTTGGCTAGCCTATCTTTTATGACGGAGGCCAACAAGCTTGTTAACTTTCAATTGACTATTTTTTTCCGTTCTGTAAAAGCAGACGCAGTACGCCTTTGTCAGTTTTTAAAAGCTAAAGAATGAGAAAAAATAAAATAAGTGCTTACTGTCTTGGTAAGATGCTTACCTAATCGGACAAAGTGTGCGAAAATGAACCATTGTTTCCATTGTGATTTCATTTTTTAACATAACCATACAGTGTATATTTTTACACTGGATAAAATCTTGCTCTTCATAAATTGTTATTAAAGAAATAAAATCCTCCACTAATTTACAAAGAATTGAGATAAAGCAGCAAATATTATTCCCTTAAATATCCATCCAAATCAGTATTTCCATTTCAGGTAGTATTGGAGGCTATACATATTCTAACAATTCTACTGTGGCTCATAACATTTAAAAAACTGCTTTCAGAATTTTTTTTTTTTTTACGGTACTGAGGATTGAACTCAGGGGCATTCTACCTCCGAGCTACACCCCCAGCCCTATTTTTTATTCTTTATCTTGAAACCGAGTCTCACTAAGTTGCGGAGTGCCTCACTAGGTAGCTGAGGCTGGCCGCGAACCGGGATCCTCTGGTCTCAGCCTCCCGAATGCTGGGATTACAAGCATGCGCCACCACGCCCGGCTTCAGAATTGTTTTTACCACTAGTTAATGAGCCACATTGAATATTAAAATCTTAACTCCACGCTAATAATGTAAAACCACACATTTTAAGAACCATATAGAGATCTGGCAGAGAAGGTAAATGAACCTAGTGAAACATGGGAGTTATTCATTAAAAGTCATAACATTGGCATAGCACTTTTCAGTTTACAAAATGTTTTCACATACTTATCTCAATTGGTTCGATCATCAACTCTGTTCAGATAGTGTTGAGCTTAAAATAATGGAATCGAGCCAGGCGTGGTGGCGCATGCTTGTAATCCCAGCATTTGGGAGGCTGAGACTGGAGGATCCGGGTTCGCGGCCAGCCTCAGCTACTTAGTGAGGCACTCCGCAACTTAGTGAGACCCGGTTTCAAAATAAAGAATAAAAAATAGGGCTGGGGGTATAGCTCAGAGGTAGAATGCCTCTGAGTTCAATCCCCAGTACCGCAAATAATAATAATAATAATAATGGAATCGAATTAAGACAATTCATGATGTAAAGATCATAATCAGTTAGCCTTCACTCATTCTGGGAATAGAGTAAGAAACGCTTGGTCATATTAGGAAGAATTAGATTACCTAAATCCCAGACAGGATGATTTGGAATCTCCATTCCTGATGTAAGACAGGTTAATAATAGCTACCAGTTATCGGGCACTTATGTGCCTAGTATGGTCCCAAACACTTTAAATATGTGATTATACTTAATGCTTACAATAATCCTGAGAGGTAGGCACCATCACAATGCCCATTTTTCAAAGGAGAAAACCAAAGCCCAGAGGGGTTTCTTCAATTACAACTACTAACTGACAAAGCTAAGATTCCTCTGCCCCTCTGTTTAAGTAAAAAGACAGATGAGCCATTTCTGAATATTTCCCTGGACACTATTTCTGTACTCACAAGCACTTTGTAAATTATTTATTCGATTTTCTGAAAAAAAAATGCATGTTTAAATAACCAGCTATCCACAGGTCATAAAATTCCAGAGATTAATGGCACATAATTATGTAGCAACAGAATCCAGGCTAGAAACAAGATATAAAAGCCACTGTTAAAATTCTCAGGATACCTGGAAAGTTTACAAAAGATGGTGGTTAAAGCTTAGTAAAATCAGAACGAATGCAAAAGGCAGTGGTTAAGAACAGAACAGAGGGTCAGAACAAAACTGTATGAATAACAGGAAAATATGGAGTATGTTACTAAATAAGTGACTCTTATCTCCATTCTACTACTCATTTTACTTTTCACAGAGTTTATTAATATTCTTGGAAGTAATAAGGTTTAATATATTGCCAATGAATAGACAACATCTCAAAGGCCTAAATATCTACTTTTACAAATCTAAGAATAACACTAAGAAAATACGTATAATAAAATGATATGAAAAGAGTAATTAAAGGACTAAGTTTCTAGAAAAGGGGTAGTATGGTAATATGAAATGACTAAATATATATCAATATGTCTCCAGCTATTACCAAAGAAGGGGAAGTCTCTAACTAGAGAATAGTTACATGTCAGGAACTCAAGACCTGTGAAGATATAGACAGGATTGATAGTATATACACAGGTTATAATATCAAAAGGAACAAGTACTACAAAACCAGAAATAATTCTGTATGCTACAATGCCAAACACAACATTTAAAAAAATTTACACTCCCTCTTTCTACCTACACATATTATTATAACCAACCTGATTGTATTTCAGCTTTTCCTGTTCCATAGCAAAAGGCCATGATCTCAGACCACTGGTTTGCTTAGATCTATACCTTAAAACTTACGCTACTCCTCGCTCTGTATGTCCCAGTCTGCTGCCAACTGCCAAGGGTCTCCTACCTACAAACACTGTCCCACAAGTGTGTCATAATCATCTCTTTGTTTTGTCAGTTGGCATGGCAACTTTAAAGTTATATTTCAACTTACAGTTACAAGAACAAGTCAAACACAAGTTGAACCCCAGGCCACAAGTCACAAACACCCCAAACCTCCCAAAAGATTTACATGAAAGGCAAAAGAAACTAGGCCAACAGGAATGATGTGAATCAAACCTTAAATGATAAGCTCACATACCTTTGAGCTTCTAAATTGTTAAGCTCCTGAAAGTTAGGGATTAAACTAAATTGTCTGAGTTATCAGGGACTGTGCATGTGGTCAACAAATTATTCTTAAGTAGCTTTTGAGGCAGGACAGAGGAACTGGGAACAGGAGGGATTAAAAAAGGCCATCTGTATTGCCTTCTATGAGATGGGGGGAGGTGAGAGACCAGTGGGCTCCAGGAAATCAGAGACTACCAATCCATAAAATAACAAATCAAATTAATAATTGAAATTAGTCAAAATACATTGGTCCCCCAAGACTCAATCCTGACCAATCATAAAAGAGCAGATGAGGAACCTCAGTAAGGTTTTGAAGTCTACCTCCCAAGAGCTCAGGTAGTTACTCTCTTTGGGGGATCCCTCCTCCCATGTGGGGGAAGCTGTTTTTGTCTTCAATCTTTCCTTGACTTAAACTTTCATAATTCTATATCTTTATTAGTCCTTGGACTTCATTCGTTGAAATCCACTGGACAAGTATCTCCTGTGGATTTCCACAAATAAGGACACGTGTTTCTTCTTATTGGGTTCTTGTCTAGTGGATTTCAACGAATGACGTCCAAGGACTAATGAAGGGTATAGAATATGAAAGTTAAGTCAAGGAAAGACAGAAGACAAAAACAGCTCCTCCCCACACATAGGGTGGAGGGGGAGAGGTCCCCCAAAGAGAGTAACCACCAAAGCTCTTGGGAGGTGGGCTTTTAAACCTTATTGAGGTTCCCTATGTGCTCTTTTATGATTGGTCAGAATCAGGTCTTGGGGGACCAATGTCTTTTGACCAATTTCAATTCTTAATTTGAATTGTTATCTTGATGCCTGGTAGGCCCTATTTCCTGGCACCCACCAGTTTCTCACCTTCCCCCCATCTCACGAAAGTCATACAGATGGTCTGTTTTAACCCTCCTGTTCCCAGGTCTTCTACTCTGCCTTACTATTGTGAGCAAAATGCTTTATTATACTCTTTTGAGCAAGGGAGTGGGTATTGCTGAAACTTTGAGATAAAAAGAGATACACTAATTTCTTAAAAACAGGTTGTTGCTTCTAATCTAGCTGACAGATTAAAGGGAACTTTAAAAAAATCCAAAATGACTCTAAAAACTCTATTGTAGGCTAGACATGGTGGCCTATGCTTCTAGTCCCAGTATTTGGGAGGCTGACATGGGAGGATGGGAAGTTCAGGACCAACCTGGGCAACTTAGGGAAAACTTGTCTCAAGATAAATAAAAAGGTGCTGGGGGGTGTAGCTTAGCGGTAATAGCACCCCAGGGCTCAATCCCCAGTGATACACACACACACACACACACATACACACACACACACACCCCTATTACAATCAGAAATCATAAACAATGAGTAATAAAATGACAACTGGGTGTAGCAAGTTTAATATGGGACAACTGAATTGAAGTGTCAGGAAAATTATTTTTGCTAAATATTTTTCTAGGTGTGTATGATTAACACAATGCAATGGCTTTCTTACCCCAGGGACCATTCAGGTAGTTGTTGTTGTTATTATTATTATTATTATTATTATTATTATTATTGTTATTTTTTTGCAGTACTTGGGATTGAACCCAGGGGCATTCTACCTCCGAGCTACACCCCCAGTCCTATTTTTATTCTTTATTTTTGAAACAGGGTCTCACTGAATTGTGGAGAACCTCACTAAGTAGCTGAGGCTGGCCACGAACCCGGATCCTCCTGTCTCAGCCTCCCAAGTAGTGGGATTATAAGCATGCGCCACCACGCCTGGCTCAGGTAGTAAATATTAAATGAGTCATTACTTTTCAGTTGTTAGAATTCTACCCAGCACATAGTAAGTGCTATGCGGATATTTATTAAATGAACAATTTGAGCTCTCACACCGGACAAGTCATGATTGTTCAGATTTTCATAAGCCCTAGGAAGAAAACGAAACTTTTTTGTTTTTGTTTTGATCTAGTGCATCCAAATGGATGATCTGAAAAAGAAATTGGCCCTTCCAGACAAAGACCAACATAATCGAGGGATTTGAGAAATGAGCGGGAGCCGGACATTGTAAGGCACGCTTGTAATCCCAGTACTTGGGAGGCTGAGACAAGGGGATCGCAGGTTCCCAGCCAGTTTTAGCTACTTAGCGAGGCCCTCCACAACTTAGTGAGACCCTGTTTCAAAATAAAGAATAAAAAATAGGGCTGGGGTGTAGCTCGGAGGTAGAATGCCCCTGTTCAACCCCCAGTACCGAAAAAAAAAATGGGGCTGGGGGTGTTGATCAGAGGTAGAATGCCCCTGGGTTCAATCCCCAGTACCAAAAAAAAAGAAAAAAAGAAAAAGAAAAAGAAAAAAAAGAAAAAAAAGAAATGGGCGGGGATCACAGAGGTCGGAGTGTACAAATTGAGAATAGAATAACGTGGAAACCCCCATGTTTCTATGTTTCCCTTATATTAGTCCAAACTCCTGAAAGCTGATGCTTCAGGCTCTCCAAACTATTGGCTCTTTTCGAAACAGAGCGCCAGGGTCCTCCAGCCAATGCCTTGGAGGAAGGCGTCAGCCTCCCTGGAAACGCTCCTCCCAGTTGAAGGAAGGTTACGGGGCAGGGCTCCCACGCATGCTCCGTGCCAGCGGCCCCCATTGGAGAGACCGCCTGGCGCGTGCGCAGGACCTGATGGGTGTCCGGACGCGGAAGAACTGGCCTCGCTGAGGCGCTCGCTTCCAAAGCGTGGGAGGCGGAAGAGGCGGCAGGTTGTAGATTTTGGGTTTGGCCCCAGCGGGTTCCCCTGGGCCGTTAGAACCCAAGAAAGGAAGAGGAGGCACCGCGGTGACAACAGAGGGGCCAAATCCCCACCAGTCCTCGAGGCGGGAGGGGGGCAGGGACGGGAGAACCACCGATCACAGAGCTGAGGAGCCTCCAGGACCGGGTCCGGAGCATGGGGGGCTGGACCAAGTCCCCGAGCGTGGGGAGCTGGAGCTACCGAGGCCTCCTGGCTGGGCCATGCCTGACTGTCAGGTCCTCGGTGCTGGCGCTGCCCGGGCAGCTGCGGCGTATGTAGTCCTGGCTCGCTGAGGGTCCTCGGTGGGAGAGATAGCAGCATGAGTTCAGCTGCTGCCTAGTTTCCTCCCCTCCTTCTCTTCTTCCTCTGTCCTCTTTCCTCTCTCCTCTTCCCCACACCTCGCCCTTCTTTCCTTACCCTGTGCTTTTCTTTCCCTTGCCCTCCTTCTTCCCCTCTTCTGCCCTCCTCTTATCCTCTGTCTTGCATTTCCATCTAGCGTCTTTCCATCTCTCTTCCTCCGTCCATCCTTGTCTTCTCTCCACCCCTCATTTTTCCTCCAACCTTTCTTCATTTTGTCACCCACCAACACAACCTCCCTATCCTTCCCTCTCTCACCAACATCCTTCCTCATCAGCATCCTCCTTCCCTCGTCCTCCTCTCCTACTTCTCTCCGCCCCTCAAGCCTCCGCCCCTTAGCCCCCGCCCCCAGCTGCCAGTCCCCAGCAGCTCAGTCCTGCTGTGAGTCTTGGGAGCCCATAGCTAAGCACCAGGAGCTGAGCACTGCCCGCTGTGCCTGCCTGCAAGTCTCCGACATGGCTCAGGAGAAAATGGAGCTGGACTTTGAGCCTGACACATCTTATGGGGGCACCCTGAGGAGATCCAACAGTGCTCCCCTGATCCATGGGCTCAGGTGAGCAAGATTGGGGAGGATGGAGTACGGTTTAGGAGCTTCTTGACCCCGAGTAAGCAGTCTTCCTTCCCTAAAAGTGCGAGTCCTAAGCCTATTTGGACTCTCCAAATCGAGGGGTTGGGGATTTATTTGCTTGACAGTGACTTGGGTCCCACAGTGGAGTGAAAGTTTGACCTCCAACTCTGGGCCATGTCGGTGATACCACCCCTCCACTGTGGGGCCATGTTGTCTCACTCTAAAGGGAACTGCAGAAAGCTTCTGGCTCTTGTGACAGGTTTCTTGCCTGGGCTAATTTACACCAAGGAATGTCAGACTGAAGCCCCTGGAATGAGGCTTGAAACTTGACACCTGTCTCTAAGAGCTCCTATTTCTAAGCTTAGTTTAGGAACCCTAACATTAACAGATGTTTGCTTTAGTAAATCACGGTTTATCTAACAACTCATAATTAAATGGTGTGTTCACTTCATATTAAATTATTTGAATTTGTCAGAATGTTTTCAGATTCTAAAACCACCTGAAATGCATTTCAATAAATAATACTAAAACAACAAAAAAAAGGATGGCCCTATAACTTAGGTCAATGAAAACACAGGTTTGAGGGGGAAAAAAAAGGAATTGACCCTTTAATTTTAGAGGCAGGGTCTTGTGTTCTTATGTGAATAAGATACCAAAGGGTCTGTTTTCAAAGTAGAATCTTGTGATAGTGAAAGTTAGATTGGCTCACCTCCTGGGCCTATTCCATTTCACTTTTATAAGTAGACAATTCATCTTAGGTAGAGAGCCAATTTATGAGATCCTGTAGAAATGGCATTAGTCCAAAAAAGGGGAGGGGAGTACAATTAGTCTACAACATATTAATCATGTGCAGTGAAAGCAAAGAAAGAGGTAATCTTTACTGAACTGATTATAACATCCATATTTGGGTGGCAGGGGTGGAGGGGAATAGGCTTTCTCTTTTTTTTCATTAAATATAATTTTGAAACGGAATTCTGGCTTTTATTACTTTAAGAATAAACTGGTTTTTGTTTTGTTTTCAATTGTCTTTTAAAATCTGGTAAGCAAGCAATTGTAGTTTCTTGGGCATTCCTACTGACCTGCATTTAGACAATTGTAGGAAAAAACATGGTTTTGTGAATCACAATTTAAGTAATTACTTGAAAGGTAGCGTGTTGTAACAGAAGAAGAGGTTAGACCAGGCCTGGTCCCAATTTTCACTATCTATGCTCATGAATGAATCATTTAACCTTTCTGAGTGTTTTCTTTCTTAAAAATTAGGAAAGTAGAAATAGACAATCTTTGTGGTCCCCTAAAGCCCAATCCAGTTCACTTCTGAAAATTTTCCTTGAACTCTTATTGTGGTTACAGCATTCAGCTAGGCACTTCGGGGGTATTATACAAAAATGAATAAAGCACCTCTATACCAAGAAGTGTAAGACATGCACACTTTATCTATTTTTGCAGTGTTGTAGAGCACTCTTGGGTAGTACTGGGGATTGAACCTAGGGCCTCACATATACTAGGCAAGCACATTACCACTGAACTACATTCCCAGCTTTCTTTAGTTTAAGATAGGGTCTCACTAAGTAGCTCAGGTTAGCCTCAAATATGTTATCCTCCTGCCTGGCCTTGAGTAGCTGGGATTACAGACACTGTAACTGGCTAATACTTTGTTTTTAGTACTGGGGAATTGAACCCAGGGGCATTCTGCCTCTGAACTACACCCCCAGCCCTTTTTTTATTTTGAAACAGGGTCTTACTAAGTTGCTGAACTTGCAATCTGCAATCCTCCTGTCTCAACCTCCTAAGTACTGAGATTACAAATGTGTGCCACCATACCAGGCACCACTTTTCTTTAAATAAAATATAAAATTGGGGTTGTAGCTCAGTGATAGTACAATTGCCTAACATGCTCAAGGCCCAGAGTTGATCCCCAGTATTTCAAGAAGAAGAAGAGGAGGAGGAGGAGGAGGAGGAGGAAAGAAAAAATGTTTAGCTGGGCATTGTGGTATACACTTGAGCTCAGGAATTCGAGACCAGCTTGGGCAGTATAGCCAGAACCTGTCTCAAAAAACAAACAAAAAAGTTAACACAGGTGTCTTAAAAAGCTTATTTCCTCCTAGTGTGTTCTCTGGGTTCGTAGGAGGAAATGATTGCATTAGCTTTGGGGAGTGAGAAGAGTTTGTTCCATGCCTTCATGGAGGTCATGGTGTTTGAGGTGGGAAGGAGAGGAAGGATTTTGACAGATGGTGGTAGGAGAGAGGACATTTGAGGCAGAAGGGGCTACATAAGCCATAGAAATATCTCAGGTATTTTTATTCACTTGAATAACAAGATGGGATTCAGAGGTAGAACACACACTTCTCTCATGGAATAGGTCTCCCTACTCCTAATCAGATGATGGCACACACAGTGAAAGGTAATACTCATGGTCCTCTGGATAAACATGAGCAGTTCACATTGGAGGGGGACTGCTTTGGGGCTGTAGCTTTGACCAGAAGCAGCAAGAATAAACCAGTTTGGAGCTCCGCCCCACACCTCTTGAGCTGAACCCAAACCACTAAGGAGTTCAGTTAAATCCACAAATGTGTAATCTGCAATACATCAGCCAGGCAGTTCTGCCAAGAGGACGGTGAGGAGTTACTTTTTCTGTAGGAAGTGAAGAGCCATTGAAGATTTCATTGTTACTATAGAACTGATGCTAATGTAGTTGAAAGATCTCTTCCTTTCCAAGACATTTATCATTTTATTTTTACTTTTCAGTGACCTTTCACAGGTTTTTCAGCCTTATACATTTAAAACTCGAAGGAGTAGTGCAACAATTATGAGCCGTCACAGTTTGGTAAGTATCAAGTGATTCAGATTGAAGGAAATACTTCCAAATGTAGTTCTTCCTAGAAATTACATGCTGTGCCTAGTTTTCAGGGAAGAATTATTTTACTTGTGTTGTTTACTATTTTTGCTGTGACCATTCATATGTCATATATATATATATATATATATATATATATATATATATGCTGTAGGACTTTGTATTTTTTTTAAAAAAATGTTTCATTGTTATTTATCACTACTTGCATCACAGTGTGAGGTAAGTCAGGATTAACTTCTAATTATAGCTGAGAATAGTGGTCTTTTTTTTGTCCTAGGATGTAAAAATCACTTAAGCAGTGTGTGTATTTCTGACACTCATCTGTGGGCTAATGCTAGTTTTCAAAGGAAATAGTCTTTTGAAATGTTTGTATTTATATACTCAGAAGAGTTGCCTATTTTCATTCATTCTGTATAGCCCGAGCTGTTGGAGATCACCTTATTAGATGATTCAGTTAGGAGAAATTATAAGTAGGTTTTTATATAGTAGCACTTCACATGTGGAGCTCAGTCATCCAGTAGCATCGATGCCCTGGAAGACATCTGAGATGGAAGCACACTGATCTCTAAATGCCTGAACTAGATTTCCAGTCTGTGGACAAAGGTTCATCAGTTTATTTATAGGAGAGCCTCTCTGACCTGTGAATCATCTAAAATGTATGTACCATTATAAGCCTCCAACCCAGTAGTGTATGAGAAGCAGCAAATTAGAAGAGGTACATTTGAATTAAAGGTGATAGCTGCTAGCAGGGAGGAGAAGGAGAAACTGAAAAGCAGACAGAATTTTGAAAACAAATTAGTGCCGGGCGTGGTGGCGCACGCTTGTAATTCCAGCACTGGGGAGGCTGAGACCAGAGGATCCGGGTTCGCGGCCAGCCTCAGCTACCTAGTGAGGCCCTCCGCAACTTAGTGAGACCTGGTTTCAAAATAAAGAATAAAAAATAGGTCTGGGGGTATAGCTCGGAGGTAGAATGCCCCTGAGTTCAATCCCCAGTACCGCAAAAAAAAAAAAAAAAAAAAAAAAAAAGAAAACAAATTAGTTTGTGGCTTCACATAGGGCTAAGAGCCTATTGATAGTCCCCAAGGGTGTCACTAGTATAGAATCATATAATGATCCCTGGGTCATTAACCTTTTCTTACATTCCAGCAATACCTATACTTGTATTTCACATGTTACAATGTACTTTCCCACATTTAATTATCATAATAATCCTTATGAAATAGGCAGGGAAAAATATTCTTTTTCCATTTAAAGGCAGCAGCAAGAAAGACTCATACGACATAAGTGACTTGCTTAGAATCACATAATAGTAAGTGGCAGAGCTGGGATTAGTGATCTTTCAATGTCATTCTCTTTGGTATAATCTGTTTGCAAAAGGGGAAATATAACACATTTTAGAAAGATTTCTAGCAGAAGTGGCTAAAAATACTTAAAGGGAGGAAATGTTAGCTATCTAGAGGTTTGATTCGCTTCACCTCCTTCCCTGAGGATACTGAAAAATATAACTACTTATTTTTGCTGGATATATGAGAAATGTTTTGATGTGTTATACAGCTGTGCTAATGATAAGGGTAGCACAGCAAAGAAGGGAAAATGAATTTGCTTCTCTACACTTCACTTACCTCTTTTGTAAGATGTGATGATTCTTATCAACTCTGGTCTAGGCTCATCTCTCACTACTCCCTGACGAACATCCTTTACTCTGTCTGCTCTAAAGTACCTCATTTTCTGAAGGGGCTGTGGTGACTCAGCGCTCTTGGTTGATCCTTACACTACCCTTCACTTTATCTTCCTCCTCTCTAGCTTTCTGGTCCTTCGAAAGCCAGTTTAATCCTTATATCTCCTTTGCACAGGCTTACACAACTATCATGATATTAATTACACAGTATACATTATACCACTGTACTCTATAAATCTTAATGCAATCATGTGTGTCCCATAGTAACCTGCAAAAAGTAAAATGTTAGCAAATGAAATGGCAAGGAGAGGGGATAATGAAAGAGATAGGCCAAAGTAGGATTTTCATGATTTGCCAGCTGACTATAGAGAAGGGCAGGGAGAAGGAGGATCCCAAGTGACTGAAATTGTGTTTCTTTGTGACATAGAGGAATGGTGTTGCTTGATTAGGAGAAGAGAAATGAGGATTGGTAGTTTGGTGGGGGGAGATGGCATTCATGTGGGGTTCAAGTTGCAACTGGCTCTAGGCTGTTCTCCAAAGCCACATTATATGTTTTTTTTTTCGTTAGACTGCCAGCTCCCTGTCTCACTGTTTTTAACTTCTAGCCTATGACCCTTCTCACTTCACAGAAAAGACAGACACCTATCTTGTGTAAACATCGGCTTTCTTCTCCTTAAAATGTCTTTGCCTTCACATATAGTGCTTCTCCCTGATGGTTCATACATTTTCTGACTCTCCTGTCACTTTGCTCAGCTATTATCTCTTCAGTCTTGTACCCCCAGTCTCTTCCTCTCCAGCTCTTTTCCTCCCACATCTTTCTCCTGAATCACACATCTAATATGAAGAAGTTTTTTCTTTTTCATCAGTTTCTCCATCCCTTTTCTTCCTTTCGCCAAACTTTTTCAAATTATAATCAACATTCAGCTGCCTCTAATTCCTTGTCTCCTGAATTCTTGCCAATTTGTAACCTCACTAGTTCTACCACAATTCCATTAAAAACACTGTCCTTGAAAATGTCACCAGTTCCCACTTAATTACCAATGTCAGGGGCCTCGTTTCTTATCCCACCTGAGCTTTTTGCTTTATTTCACACCATTAGCCAGCCCCTCTTTGAAGCTCTGGGATTTTTTTTCTTCCAGATAATACGTTACTCTTGTTTCTAGTTCTAGACACAGCTTTGCTATTCTCTTTCCCTGTTTCTGGGCCACTTTCTAGTTTTGTCTGAAATCGACATACCATGTAGATGCAGCATCTAAATTTCTAATTTTCCCCCCACAGTTAGTTCATAGTCACCCTCACTTTGCTTTCTTGATGATTTCACTGCTTTTTGGCTTTCTTTGGTTCTCTGACACAGGTGCAATCTTCCATTTTAGCCTGTTAATTTCCCTGTCTTATCTGCTTGCCTGGTAGCTAAGCTTTTTTTCAAATGACCTTATTAAGAGTTCACCAGTAAGCCGAGTGTGGTGACGCATGCTTGTAATCCCAGTACTTGGGAGGCTGAGACAGGAGGATCCGGGTTCCCAGCCAACCTCAGCTACTTAGTGAGGCCCTGTTTCAAAATAAAGAATAAAAAATAGGACTGGGGGTGTACCTCAGAGGTAGAATGCCCCTGGGTTCAATCCCCAGTACTGCAAAGAAAAAAAAAATTCACCAGTAAATACATACTACTTTCATAATGGGAAAAGAGCTTCTTAAAAAGATTTTACTTGTAAATTTCTTTTTCTTTGTCAATCCTATGAGAGAAAAAAGTAAAAGAAAGGGATGGGTAATGAAGGGATATCTTTTGAGGTGAAATCATGTTTCTGTGGATAATTTGAAAAATTTAACCTGAATTAGGTTTTGCCTTAAAAAATCATTTTATACTGCTCAGTATATTCCTATTCAAAATATTCATATTCAAAATAGCTTAGGACTTCTTCAACAAGATAATTGTTTTATTTGATTTTAAAGTATTACAAGTTCATTATCACTTCTTAGTGAATAAATAGTAGTTGTTCACAGTATGACTACTAAAACCCTCTAAGATCAGTTCATATGACATTTTGTGGCATACTTTCTAATGACTCTAGTGCATTAATGTTCAGGGATTTATTAGAGATAAATTTCTAAGAAGAATATGAAAAATTATCTAGGAAGAAGTTGTACATCAGTACTGACAGCAGACTGCTTCTTTGAGATTCAGAAAATAGTAAATGTTTATTTTTTATTTCCAGTTACTAGCATCCTCATCTAATTGTATTCCTAGTAATAGACTGCATCCAATCCAAAGGGTAAATTGTACTTACTAGCTCAGATCTGAAATTTTTGTTATTTTACAACTTTATTTTGATGTTGAAGATTTAGATATTAAAAATGGGTCAGGATACAACTCAGGTTAATTGGAGACATTGAAAGTCTTCTGAGTGGAGATAAAATATAGATATGACATGCATGGTCAACACACTTAGAATGTTAGTTCTGTTAACTTGTGATTATGTCAAATTAGGTAGAGAAGTCTTTTAATTTTATTTGAAGTAGAGAACTATGTGGATGAAAACTATGTTTTTAGCACATATGTTTGTCCTTGTAGGAAGAAGACCTGGATATGATGAATAGAGGAACTGCACGTGAAAGGTTAGTGCTTGGAAAGAGTAGGGCCTAGCCTCATACATGTCTTGTTGGTAAACATTGATGGTCTTTCATTTTGTTTGTTTTAGGGAAGTGCAAACAACAATGCAGATAAGCCAATCATGGGATGAGAGCTTGAGCCTGGTAAAGTTTTCCTATGAGAGCTTGATTTTTATTTTCTAGAAATATTTATGTTGTTCATGGACTTTTTAATTTTTCCATGTGCTTCTCTCCTGCTTCCAAATTGATTCTTGTTTTTACTTTTTACATTTTTTATACTTTTGGTACATTGTAATTATACATTATAATGGGATTTAAAGTCATACAAAGATGCATGCACACAGCACTTGGTGTTTTTCCCTCCACTTCCGACCCTGCCTTCCTCCTTCCTCTCCATACATGTTAGTGAGATTGGTAGTGATACTTTCATATATGGACATAACACTAATTGAACTGTTCTCTCCCTTGTTTTTCCCTTCTCCACCTTCCTCCCCCAAATCTCTCCCACTATTCTACTGTTCTCTCTTTATTTAACTGAAGTCCTTTTTGTTTCCTATTTTCTCCCTAGCTTCCACATGAGCGAAAACATATGACCCTTCATTTTCTGAGACTGTGTGATCTCATTTAGCATAACATTCCCTAGTTCCATCCATTTTCTTGCAAATGACATAATTTTGTTCTTCTTTATGGCTAAGTAAACTTCCTTTGTGTTTATATACCACAATTTTGTTATCTATTCATCTGTTGAGGGACACTTAGGTTGGTGCATAATTTGGCTATTATGAACTGTACTGCTATATACATGGGAATGCACATATCACTATAGCATGTTAACTTTAATTCTTTTGGAAAGCTACTGAGGAGTGGTATAGGTGGGTTATATGGTGATTAGTTCTTGTTTTTAATCTCTGCTTTTCTAGAAGACTATTAGAGTTCATACATTTCTCCTCTTAAAATGTAGGTGTGTTATGGTAGTAAATAAGAGCTATGATGTGCTGAATTGTTACAAGGAGATAACACTTTATGTTTACAGAGTGATAGTGATTTTGACAAGTCGGAGAAATTATATTCTCCTAAGAGAATTGACTTCACTCCAGTTTCTCCAGCACCATCGCCCACCAGAGGCTTTGGAAAGGTAGGATTGACAAAATATTAACTGTGTTTTACACACGGAGCTGTTTACTCTCTAAAACATACACACACACACACACACACACACACACACAAATAATTTCACTTTTAAAGTATCTAATGAAGCCAGGCGTGGTGCCACACACCAGTATTTCCAGTACTTTGGAAGCTGAGACAAGAGTATCACAGGTTCAAGGCCAGTCTAGGAAACTTAGCTAGACCCATAGCAACTTAACAATGCCCTGTTTCAAAATAAAAAGGGTTAGGAGTTTTGCTTGAAGGTATAATGCTTCTGGGTTCAATCCTTAGCACCAATAAATAAATAATCTAATGACTTCAAGGAAAATCAATGATACCTATGATAGTAATTTGGAAGTTATATCTGTATAATGACATGTAGACAGCTAAGCAATTCTGAGGAACTTGTTTCTGCCATTTTAAAAAAACCTTTTGAAAGCTAAAGCACTAGAAATATTTAATATTAAATATATTTTTCTAGCAATGTTTTTCACCATCCTTACAAATGTTTGTGAGTAGCAGTGGGTTGCCACCAAGTCCAGTTCCTAATCCAAGACGATTTTCGAGGTAAGTAAACTTAAATTTCAAACATAGTCAAAGTACAACTCATTTTATTTGTCTCTTAAATTAACTTTCTCCCCAATATTTTATTATGAAAAATTTTAAACATACAGTAAATTTGAAAGATTTCACACTAAATACTTACATTTTACCAGATCTATTTTTTGAGATTTAGTACTAATTTATATTCAGAGGGGACACACACACACACACACACACACACACACACACCACACACCACCCTTTTTGAAGAAAAGAAATTAAGATTATAGATAAGTATGATCACATGCTTATAATCACAGCTACTTGTGAGGCTGAGGCAGGGGTCACAAGTTTGAAGCCAGCCTGGACAACTTAGCAAGATCCTGTCTAAAAATAAAATTTTAAAAAGAATCTGGGGAACTTAGTGTGGTGGCACACACTTGTAATCCCGGTACTTGGGAAGCTGAGACAGGAGGATCTCAGGTTTGTGGTCAGCCTCAGCAACTTAGTGTGGCACTGCAACTTAATGAGACCCTATTTCAGAATAAAATAGGGCTGGGGTGTAGCCCAGAGGTAGAATGCCTCTGGGTTCTATCCCCAATACCAAAAAAAAAAAAAACCCAAAAAACAAAAAACTGGGAATGTAGTTCAGTGGTAGAGTACTTGCCTAACATGCGGGAGGCTCTGTATTCAATCTTTAGTACCACTCACAAAAGATTATAGCTCAGTCAAAATATAAATAACCTTTTAATAAAGTATCTTTATTTAAACTATTGTTAATATTTTGCCTTATCAAATGATTTTTTAAATGGCTTAAAATGTTATTCCATATTGACTTGTGCTAGGTCAAATCATGCTTTGGTATTTCAGTTATTCAGCCTAATGAAACCACCACTTTCCTTTTCTGTCTATATGACTGCCATTTTTATTTGTTTATTTGGTGGGCTCTAGTGCTATTTACCTTGCATCTTAGAAGAACTTCACATTATCCTGTTTATTTATTCATCAAAGCAGGAGGAGTAAGAGTCCAGTCAAGTGCATTAGGCCCAGTGTTCTTGGTCCTCTTAAAAGAAAAGGTATGTAGCAACATGGCAATTGTGGTTGAAAACGCTGTATTATATACTTGAAACCTACTGAGAGAATAGATCTTAAATATTCTCATCCCACAAAAGGATAAGCACAAAAGGTAAGTAGGTAAGATGACAGATGTGTTAACTTACTTGATTGTGATCATTTCACAATAGGTGCTTATGTCAAATCATCATGTTGCATATCTTAAATGTATACAATTAGCCGGGCGTGGTGGCGCACACTTGTAATCCCAGTACTTGGGAGGCTGAGACCGGAGGATCCGGGTTTGCAGCCAGCCTCAGCTACCTAGTGAGGCACTCCACAACCTAGTGAGACCCTGTTTCAAAATAAAGAATAAAAAAAATTGGGCTGGGGTTATAGCTCAGAGGTAGAATGCCCCTGAGTTCAATCCCCAGTACTGCAAAAAAAAAAAATACTATTTTATTGTCAAGTGTGCCTCAATAAAGCTGGGGATAGAGAAAAGATGCATTACTCTTCTGGTATTAAGCTTGCCATGCTTGAATTAAAAAACTAGAATTCCTATCTGAAATGGGCTCATAGCATTGCTCTCCTTTTTTCCTAAAGAAATATGAAGTATTCCCAATGTATGCTCTATTGATTTTAATTTTGCAAATTAGCTATTTGATGCTGTCTGTATTTTCTTACCCTTTGTATTTGAATCATATTCATATATTCATATTATCAGTATATATTCTAAAATATTGCCTCTTAGTGATCCAAATGTAGAAGAGATGCATAATTATGTTGCAGAAATATTATGCTGTAGTAAATATATAAATGCTGTATGCTCATATATAAGGTGAGAGTCACCTTCTCATCACCAAATTATATCTCAGCAAAGCAAGAATTGCTATATTTCAAGTCTATAGCATTTTTGATATAACAGTGTACTCTCATAATTACCTTATTTTCAACCACAAAGCACTAAAATAGTCTCAATCAATGCTAATTTTAGATGCTTATAAGAAAATACCTGGTGGCATTTTTTTTCATAAAAAGGCAAAGTAATATGAGTTTAGTCATTATTCCTGAGAATATGACCAGATATGATTGCAAGTATCATATATCATTTTTTTTTTCTTTTTCTTTTTTGTGGTTTGAACTCAGGGGCATTCTACCTTCGAGCTATACCCCCAAAATAAATAGTCTTTCATTTGAAACCGAGTCTCACTAAGTTGCGGAGGGCCTCACTAGGTAGCTGAGGCTGGCCGGGAACCCGGATCCTCCCGTCTCAGCCTCCCAAATGCTGGGATTACAAGTGTGCGCCACCACGCCCGACATCAGATATCATTTTAAATAAGAGTTTTAACAATGACTTTTAAAAAGCAACTCAATAAGTGGTTTCTTTGTGCAGATCACCTTCAGGACCATTAAACAAATTAACCTTCCTAATATTAGGAATATTGTTTGTATTTGTGAGAAAATATTTTCAGTCATAGGATCACACACAGATTCAGAAAGACAATGTTAAAGATGATGGGCTCTGGAAAATAGATCCTGATATGGTGATGAAATATATTCTTCTTTAAACAGTTGTGGGCATTTTGTCTTATAGAATGGTTTTCTTAAAAATGGCTTAAAATGTCATTCAGATTGCTTTCATGAATAAGTTTTATTTATAAACAGTCTTTTTCTTTTATCTTGCAAAGAATTCTTTATTATTCTGAGACTGTTCTCAGTGGCAATTAAGTAGAAATAGTACTTGAAAATAAAGCTATTATTATTGTTATTAACTTAAAATTTGTTGTAGGAAGTTAATGGAATTAGTGTGGATGTTAGTTTCATAGCTGTTCCAAAATGCACCAGCAGATGGAGGGGTCCTTTGCTAAAAAGGGCTGTGAAGTCTTTTGCTAGTGAGGCAGAATTGAGGCCCAGCCTATTTTTTAAAGCTCTGTGTAAATGTATGGAAAAACACATAAAATATAACTTTTTCTGAATTTCAGTAATTTTTAGAACAGCTCCAGAAGAAAGATAATATTAATTAATTTATTATATGGAAAAAATGAATGTTGCATTTGTTCTCATTTTATCTTTTTCTGTCAAAAGAATCTTATACTGTTTTAGGTTCAAAGTTACTAATTTCCTACTGGAATAAGAGAGGCCCATGAATTAAAATGTCTTTAATATTCCATTTTCAAGGAACTTCAAGACCTAGGAATGGCAAAATGTTTCAAATAAAAGCACAGCTTATTTGGAAAGGGGCTGCTTCTTAGAGTTGTCAGACAACCCTCATTAGTTGGTGGCAAAATATTTAGCATTATTCCTTTTGATGCCAGGTTTTATTATTATCAGTTCTGAGAAAATCTACAGGATTAAGTTAGCTAGTACAATACCCAAACTGTGAATTGAATAATACTTGCTTTCCATTGCAGGCATGCTTTCAAACATATATTTTTAATCTTCATCGTTAGTAAATAGTCTTAAGCATCCTTTTCTTATACACTGTTTACCAGAGAGCACATTTAACCCATTTGATGTCATCTCAGGAAATGTTCCTCTAATAAAGCATAAAATAATCTTTGCTAATCTAGCATAAAATATTCATTGTGAGCTGTAGCTATTTGGGAATATTTTTTCTACTTTTAGTTAATTTTGATTAGCTTTGCTTGATATAATCAGTGTTCTACTCTTTTATGAAAGAACATGACTCTATGTGTGTGTACATATTATACTACATATAATGAATGAGAAGTTCTTTTAAGGCTGCTGACTTTTTGGTTGCGTTTACGTGGAAGAATACTTCTATATTAAAAGCACGTGGGAGCCAAGAATGGTGGTGCACACCTGTAATCCCAGTACTTGGGAGACTGAGACAGGAGGATCACAGGTTCATAGCCAGCCTCAGCAAATTTGTGAGACCCTGTTTTAAAATAAAAACTAAAAATAGGGCTGGGGATGTAGCTCAGAGGCAGAGTGGCCCTGGGTTCAATCCCCAGTACCATAATACAAAACAAAACAAAAAAAGCACGTGGAAAAATAGCTTTTAAGTAATGGCTCAAAGAAGTATTCTGAACTTTCATTAAAAAAGATCACACAATTTTAGCACCAATCCTATATTTGTACAGTTGTTTTCCAGTCATATCTTTTTTCCATTTTAGGTGAGATGGAGACAGAAAGCCAGCCCAAGAGACTCTTCCAGGGCACAACCAACATGCTCTCTGCAGATACTAAACAACTGTCTGATCTCAGTTCATGGTAAAAAAATAAATAAATAAAATCAAAAGTATATTAGGTATGATCCATTTTAAAAGGAAGCATGTGGAAAGTATACTGGGACAGTTTAAATCTATTTAACTTTTTATCCCTGTTCTTGTAGGCAGTGGCAATCTCCATGGAGGTAGAGATAGTTCTGAATATCCCAGATCATTTGAAAGCTATGGATACTTCCTTTGGACACCTTCCATTTCATTCTTAGCTCTTGTTAGTTCAGCCTCTCTCAATAGCTGGGATGGTGTGGTAGAATGTGCACAGCTAGTTGGTGTGATAGTCAGTGGGTAGCTGTGAATAGCATACATTAATTGTAGCTGCTATGTTTGTATTTTGTATTATATCCTTTCAACCTAGCAGAGAATACCAGCATGCCATTCTCTAAATAACATAATCTGTTGTGATAAATCTTTTTGAAAATTTTGGAATATTCAATCACAGTGCTAACTAACATTGCATTTTATAGTAATACTTCCTGATTCCTTTTTATACTTTTATCGATACATTATATGATGTGATTATACATCATAGAGAGTTCATAATTCTTATGGTCCACTCATACAAATGATAATCTTACCCTAGTTTAGGTCTGTAACTTAAGGGCTTTCATTGTTTTTGTGAGAAAGTTAACTTCTTTTCCTACTCCTGACATTGAGCACATGCATGTGGACATATATGTGGGAAGAGGAAGGGAAGAGATAGGAGCATTTACCAGGTAACATTTTGAAATCTTTCAGTGTTCTCCAGTCAACTCACTGAGTACCCATAATCTAGACACAACTGTGTAATGACTTTCAGAATTTTTTTGTTCCTTGAGTTTTATGGCTGAGAGTCTTAAAAAAAATTTAAGAAGCCACTCACTTTAAAAACAGGATGGTACTGAGCCTGGCATAGTGGCACATACCGATAATCCCAGTACCTGAGAGTCTGAGACAGGGGGATGGCAGATTTTAGGACAACCTCAGCAAAGTAGCAAGACTCTCAGCAACCTAGTGAAACCCTGTTTCAAAACAAAAAATAAAAAAGGGCTGAGGGTGTAGCTCAGAGGAAGAATTTCCCTGGATTCAATCCCCAATACCATAAAAAAAATGGGATGGTACCCTCTAAATGGAAAAAGTATATAAGTCACTTGTAAGAAATAGTTTAATGATTCCTTCTTCTCTAGTTACTTATTCATCATCTTTTTGTATAAGATAAACTGGACTTCTAGTAGACTGAGAAGTCACAAATTAATCTTGCTTACTAGACTGGTTTATCAGTACTGTTTATAATCTTTTTTTTTTTTTTACTAGGGATTCAATCCAGGGTCATTCTACTTTTGAGCTACACCTCTGTCCGTTTGTTTGTTTGTTTGTTTGTTTGTTTGTTTTGAAACAGGGCCTCACAACGTTGCCAAGGGCCTGGCTAAGTTGCTGAGCCTGGCCTTGGACCTGTGATCTTCCTAGGTACTAGGTACTGGGATTATAGGAGTGTGCTACCATGTCCAGTGCTGTTATAAGTTTGTCAGGAGGACTAGCAGATGAAACTCTATACATAGTGCAAACTGTGTATCACTTTTATGCTAAAGTGTGTTTGAATATAGGCACATAACTATAAATAGGTTTGCTTACCCAGTTACTAACCAAGTGACCAAATCAAGTAAAAGGTGATAGCATTTTACCAACCTAAAATCATGCAGGGTTGGGGATATAGCTCAGTCATAGAATACATGCTTAGCATGTGCAAGGTCCTGGGCCTAATCCCCAGCACCATACATACACAAAAAATATACAGGGTGAGACTTATTCTTCTATCATCTTAGGCTGACTGCTAGATGCTATAAAATAGGTTCACACAAATAAGTAAGAAAGGAAAGAGAAGGCATGGTATTTACCAAGGATCTTTGCTTCTGGTTCAGGCATTTATTCCTCTGAGCATCACAGCCTCAGCCATCTATGGCATGCCTATTGTGAGATGTCAGTTCCTGTTTTCACTACTCCCATGCCCATGAGTAGACTTGTGAGTGGCTGTGAGAGCTCTGGGAACAACTGTGGCTTTAAACACAAAGGCTATTGCTTCACACAGGAGAGATTTGCCTTATTCACAACTATTCAGAGTGCTAACATATGGCCCAAGTAATCTGTGATGAAGAAATCTATTCCTCAATATTCACAAAATCTAAGTATCAAAGATATTCAAGTACTAGCCCGGCATGGTGCTTTATACCTATTAAGACCCAGATACTCAGGAGGCTGAGGCAGGATAATAACTTGAGCCTACAAATAGACTAGCCTGGGCACCATCTCACACATTGAAACAGGGTCTTGCGAGGTTGCTGGGAATCTTACTATGCTGCTGAGACTGGTCTTAAGCTTGTGATTTTCCTGTCTCAGCTTCCCAAGTAAAGGCATTAAAGGCATGTACCACCATATCCAGCACAAATTAAACCTTTTCTTCCTTCCTCCTTTCCCCTGTCCCCTATCCCCTTTCCCCTTTCCCTCCCTCCCTCCCTCCCTTCCTTCCTTCCTTCCTTCCTTCCTTCCTTCCTTCCTTCCTTCCTTCCTTCTTTCCTTTTTTCTAGTACTGGGGATTGAACCCAGGGGCATTCTACCTCCGAGCTACACACCCATCTCTTTTTATTTTGTATTTTGAAACAGGGTCTTTCTAAGTTGCTGAGCCTCCGTAAATTGCTGAGGCTAGACTTGTACCTGTGATCCTCCTGTCAGCCTCCCAAGTACTGGGATTATAGGCATGCATCTCCACACCTGTCGACAAATTAAGCTTTCAAATAGTGCTTTTAGTTAGTTTGTAGCATCTATACTTCTGAAGTTATGAAAGCTTCAGATTGTGTTTAGATTTTTGGAACACCTTATATTAATGATACTGACACATATGTTTACAATGAAGAGATAGTAAATATAAGTTACTCTTTTTATGTAGAAATTTGGTCCTGTTTTTGCAGAGACTTTTCCTCAATTAAATGCATTTTCATTGATCAAAATCACACATTCAGCCAGGCATGGTGGCGCACGCTTGTAATCCCAGTACTTGGGAGGCTGAGGCAGAAGGATCTGGGTTTGTGGCCAGCCTCAGCTACTTAGTGAGACACTCCACAACCTAGTGAGACCCTGTTTCAAAATAAAGAATAAAAAAATAAGACTGGGGGTATAGTTCGGAGGAAGAATGCCCCTGAGTTCAATCCCCAGTACCAGAAGAAAAAAAAAAAACCACACATCCATATTCTTAGAAACGGGGACAGACATGAGAACCAGCTATGTCCTGGTTTCTCTTGCCAAGGATGGCAATCTACTTGATAATGAAACTAAAGAAACAATTTTATACTACCTTTTAGAGAGCAGATAAAGGATCAGATCATTAGTAGTTATCTCATTATTAAATCTTTATAGTTTTTCCCTGACCCTCCCCACAAAGAAAAGAGAAAGATTTTACAATCTTTAAAGTTTATGCATTAGATTATAATCTTTAACATCTAACATCTTTGAAGTATAAATTAAATTTGAAATTTTTATGTAGACCCACCTGGAGTTTGTATCTAGTTAAGCATACTTTTATTTTTATACTTTTTTTACACTAAATAAAAATCCTAAAGTTGTTGCCAACTAAATCTGGGGAACATTGTCAACTGCAAGGCAGGAATTATGTCATTTTTGCCTTTAGTCCTTGTGAACATCAAGTGTGGGCATAACTCAGAAGTACACCTTTGCATGGTGCTTTGATTCTTTTTGCATGCTGGGAGTTCTTAGTCTTCTCATTCTATTGGGAATAGGATTTTACGTATCAGTAGCATGTTATATCACATAAAGGCGTTTTCAGGGCTGCCGGCCCTGCAGTGAAGATTAAGTGAATTCTACATAAAAAGAAAAATTCTCCCATGAGTTTTCTTGCCCAGCGCATTAGTGTTAATATGATAATTTGCCTTAATATATTGAATTAGATTTGTCTTAGTGGTTTTAACATTATTATTTTTTTTTATGTGTGCGTGATGCTGAGGATTGAACCTAGGGGTGTGATTTGTTATAACCCCAGCCCTCTATTGAACCTAGGGGTGTGATTTGTTATAACCCCAGCCCTCTTTTATTTTTTGAGACAGGGTCTTTCTAGGTTGCTGAGGCTGATTTTAAACTTGCCATCTTCCTGTCTCAGCCTCCCAGTACCTGGGATTACAGATATGCACCACCACACCCGGCTCTAACATTATTTTTAATGATATATGTATCATGGCAAAAAGTCATCATGAACATATGGCAGGTACAAAAGTAAGTTTTGATCATGATTTATTTAATAAGTTCATAGGCATGTATACATATACTTTAGAGGTGTTTATATGATCATCTTAGACATTTGTGATGATACTTTTATATTTTTGTTCCCAAGGTAACTGGAAATTATCGTATTTAAATATGTGATCTTAAAACTTTAGAGGTTATTTGAAAAGATAATGCTGGGCCTAATCCTAAGCCCAAATAGATTCAGAGAGCCATAGGTATCCATTCAACTCATACTGTAGGATGGGGGTATGCCTTGTAGTCTTACCATATACCAAAATCTGCACTGGGCATGGTAGGGCTGTGGCTAGTTTCTAGTGCATTTACCTGCTTGCTGTTAATCTGGTAGAACCCAGCTTTTTGACCTGTCAAGGCACAGAGTGGCTCAGCCAGATGGGGTGATCATATGAATCACAAAGGATATCTTTGTTATTTTATTCTTGGAATATTTTAATGATTGGCTTATACTATCACCTTTAGTCTTTCTAGACAGAGGGCAATATTGTCATGGTACATTCAATTGTGTGGTCCCAACATTGCTTCAATATGTATATTCAGTTAGTTCACTTTTGATTTAGGTACTCCTATGTACATTGTGAATTATCTAGGTCCTTTGCTTTTCTATGATTGTCTGGCTTTGGGCCATTAGTAGAAGTAAGGCTCATTAGCAATTCCATCAGAGCTTAAGCAAGTAAAAGAAAAACTCAAATTGGAACAAACTTTGTTGTTTTTAGACACTCTAATGTAAGATTTAACAGTGATCACTGTGAAAATTACTTTTTGTACAGTGATCTCTCTGTGGATTAAAAATTTATTTGTCTTGCTTTGTGTAGACATAGTGAGTAATTTCTGAATTATATAGTCTGCTTCCATGACCATGTGTAGTCATGCTAGATTTGTTAGAACAGAAACTAGATTTTAGGCTTAGTAAAAATGTCTAGTTAAAGCTTTACACTAAATCTAAATTGCAGTGGGGACTAAAATAAGCATGCTATTTTCTGTTAGTGAACAAAATTATATACATTTATAAGTAATAGAGAAGACATTCTGAAATAAAATGTTCAGATTTATTTTTCCTAATTTTCTTGGTAACTTCTCCATTAGTTTCTCTTAGTTTCTGTTAACAGTGTTAACAGAAAATTTTTACTACATTAATAATATTTGTGTTTTTGAATGAATACAGGATTCACTCAAGCAATCAAGTCTTATTACAAATGGAATATTTTAACCCAGGGCTCACCAAAAGTCTGATGGTTGAAATAAGGAATTCTTTATATTCAGATTATCTTCATGATGCCAAGTTTTAATCTAAGCCTGGTTCTTCCTGCCAAGTAGCATAGAGTGTGTCCTTCGGCTGCCCAGCCAATATGTGTTTTAAGAAAGTAAATTCATTTTAATATTAGTCTAGGCAAAAAGCTGCAGGAGGAAAAATCACATATGTTCCAATGGCAAATAGAAAGGTCTTTTCATTTTCCAATGTCTTGGATTATCTGTGCAACCTTCTTCCAGTAGTTTGAATAATTCATATTTTAGACTCATTTTGCCATTTGGTTGAACAAATATCAGAGCCAGCTAAATTTTCCGAACTTCTTACTTAAAAGTGGAATTATTAATGATGCGTTTGACAGCAGTGAGCATAGTGTAGGAGTAGTGTGGAGTATACTGTTTCCATTTTTATTTTTACTTTTCCAAAGCCTATTTGTAATCTGTCTCCACCTAAAATCATTCCACAGGCAATAGAAAGAAATGATATTTGGGGGCTGAAGGAGTAGTTCATTGGTAGAGTGGCTTGTCTAGCATTCTGGAGGCCCTGGGTTCCATTTCCAAAACAGTAGAGAAGCACAAGTGGGGAAGTTACATTTCATTGAGGGTGGCATAGGACCCAGAGACTGCCAAATATATCATAGGTTACATAACATTGGAAATATGTTAACTTGGAAATTCATAAAAATGATAATATTAGAGACTCATACCATTTAGACTCAGTGCATATTAGATCAGAATGCACTTTGTGAATGAGCTAGTAGCCAAAGTTGAACTAGAACTCATAATTCCCAATTCATAATTTCTTCTCCAATTCTGTGTGGGTTTTTTTCCATTTCAACATGGAAAAATGTTGTCTGTGTAAAATTCTTAAACTGCCTGACTACTTCTCCAGCTTTATCTCTTACTGTGCGGTCTTTACTCCCTACACTCCAGTCACTTAGCCTGCATTTGATTTCTAGAACGACCCTTGCTTCCTCCAACCTTACCAAATTAATACCTATTTGTCTTTCAGATTATAAGTGGCTAATAACACCTCTAGGTAGCCTTTCCCTGTTCTTCCAGGTTAGATCAGGTTACCCTTGGGCTACAAATAGCATAAAATATAATTATTTATTAGCATGATTACTTAAATTTCTGTCTCCTCTTATATCTTGTAAATTCAGTGAAGGCAAGGACCACATCTTTGATGGCATTGTCTTTCTAATATCTAACATACTTTCTGCATTTGGCAGGCACTTGGTAAATATGAGACTGAATTCAGGGTGAATATAAAACATAATGCTTATATATTGGATCAGTGGGAATCAAAGTCAGAATGAAAGATTGATGCAAAATTGCAAAAGCTTTCAATTTGTGCTGAAGAATGAAGCTAGAATTATGAGGCAGTCAGACTTGATTTTGGGGAACAGTAAGTACCCTAGCTGGATGAGGAAGGTATGCCTGGCCTAGGTTATAGAGGTACTTGATATCCAGATCAGTTATTGTTGAAAGACAGAAGTATAAGCCAGTTATCAAGATTAGAGGCAGTGGACATAAGGATATTGAGGATTCATTTTAAAAGCGTAACTATCGAGAAACTGAGGGATCAAAGAAAAATCATCTTTGTGTGTGTGGTACTGGGGATTGAACTCAGGGGTGTTCTACCTCTGAGCTACACCCCTAGCCCTTTTTTATTTTTTTATTGGAAACAGGGTCTCACTGAGTTGCTGAGGTCCTCATTAAGGCTTTATGGGAAGGTAAGAAGAGACATGAGGATAGAAACCCCTTGAGCAGAAGGCCAGGGAATCCCCTAAAAAAAAAAAAAAAAAAAAAACGGCATTATCAAGAGAAATGCTTACTTGTGTAGACAGTCTGTTGCCTCCAGGGGGTACTCAAATGATAGAGGATCTTGAGAACCTCAAGTTGGGTTTCTGGGACTTTATAATTTCACAGGTATCACAATATTATACATGATGTAGTTCATTGCTGTTGCTTTTATGCTTTTTATTATTTACCAATGCTGACCTCTGCGTGAGTCCTTGAAACCGAGTTGTTGCATGTTATGTGTACCCTGATAGATGCATTTGCTTATAATTCTTTTTGCTTTGTCCTCAGTTCAGATATTTTGGATGGCAGTAGTAGCAGCAGTGGCTTATCCTCAGACTCACTGGCTACAGGCAGCGCTCCTACAGAGTTTCCAGTAGCATGCTCCAATTCGTGTTCTTCGTTCATCTTGATGGATGATCTCTCACCCAAGTGACTTAACCATTTCTGATTCAGTGTTTTAACTGCTGTTTCCCACATAAAACATTCCATGAGGAATGCAGAGAACTTTGATCCCTAATGAGGATTAAAGTTCAATAGATTCCCACTATTTGGATGCTGCCATTATGGGGCATCTCTTCCTTCTAAAGTTCAATTTGAAGCATAATGACCTTATTAACATCTGTTTTTGTTGAACTCATTTTGCATTTAGTGACTAAATCTCAAATACTCCTTTTTGATTGCTTAGAGATATTTTTTTTCCTTTAGCACCTCAAAGAGCACCTATTTTTGAATCAGTATATTTAAGGAAGGCACTGATAATATATTTCTATAATGGTTCTTTCCCCCAGCAGTGATGTGATAGAGTTGATCAGAAATTCTCTTGCTTGAGAGATTTTTTTTGTTCTCTGTTGATAACATAGTTTCCAGTCTCTTTATTTTATAGTGATACACAAATTGCTTTTGATTATATTAATTTGTTTTTATTTTTCCACATCAGCTTACAGCACCTTATTTTTTCCCCTTTGCTGTGTGTGCTGCTTACTTGCTATTTCTCACGGAGGGGAAGAAATGCATAGTTGCTTCCATCACTGCCCTTATTGCTTCTTTTCTGTTGGAGCATATGATGTCAGGAGTAATTTTAGCATTGAGAATGGAAATGAATGTACAAAATGCCTGCATTAGTTACCCAGGTTTTTATGACATTGCTATCACAGTTAATAATTCTCCCCCCAAACCTGTTGCTCTAAGGAATATATAAAATATCGTTAATATTTCTAGGTGGTGTTATCAAGGAGAAGAAATTCCTGCCTTGACCAGATGTGTGGAGCATCTACAAATGAATGAATAATGTATTTACACACAAACTACTGTGTACAAAAGCAAGCATCTATGGAGCTGTCAGTGTCTCTGATGGTACTATAAGGCTTTAGGTACCTTGGGGTACATTGTTATAGTGTAAGGGATGTATATGATAAGGTAGTGTGGAAAAGGAGGCTTTATGTGTGTGATTGCTACGTACTATTTCAGTTGCTTTTTTTCTGATTCCTTCTTGTCATTGGATTTGTTTTGTTTGTTTGTTTGTTTGTTTGTTTGGGTTTTTTGTCATGTGGTGATTGGTGTTTTGGTTATTGTGTTGCTGCCAGAGTCAGAATCCAGTTCTTGTTCCTGCTGCCTTATAGTAAGGGCAGTTTAATTTCTACAAGGAAGCTTTTAGAAGCTGAAAACGTCAATGTTATTGTGCATTCTGCTTTTCAGAAGCTGTTTGAACTCTAAATAGTGTACTTGCTAGTAAGTGTGAGGTATCATAGGTTATTTAATTTTCCCAAAAAGAAATTCCTGACTGAGCTGTTTAAGAAGTCTGAGTATAATCTATTGTTATTTATTGTTTATTGCACTGTGTAAAATGTGACAGGTTTTTTTATTCAATGTTCAGATGTTGTAGTTGTATCGTCTGTGTTTAATGCACACATTTGCCTGCTAGGACATGCTATTCCATTTTTTCAATGAATGTAAGAAACAAACACTACTGTATTTGTGTCTTTTGAAGGCAAAGATCTTTGGATTGTAAAGGAAGATAATGTGCTTTGAAGGCATTCACAGACTAATAGTGTATGGATTGAAGGGAAACCTGTTTTCTTCCAATTATTAGAGAACTTCACTTAGTTTGCAGGAGTTCTGTTACAGAATCAGATGGCGATGCACGACTATAATCTCAATACTTGGGAGGTTCAGACAGGAGGACCACAGGTTTGAGGCCAGCCTCAGCAACTTCAAATTGTAATCACAACCATCCCAGCCATTAGTGGCTTTAGGTTCTGTGTTGCTTTTGCCTGTGCAAAGCCTGTACTCCTACAAGCCTAACCTAAATGTCCTCTCCTGTGATTTTAAAGAAAAATTTCTTGGATAGCACTCAGTGTATCTGTTCTGTTTGAAAAAGAATTGTGTTAAGATGTTTTTGCTTCTATTATAAATAATAGATGGTTTTGTCTTTCAGGAGATTTGTCCACTTTCACTCTACTGTCCTATTTGCCTTAAAGGGACACTTTGAGGTTCTAATTTAGTACTATTCAGAGATAACCTTTGAAATGTGATGGTATTTAAATTTACTTTTAAAATTCAATGGTGGGGTAGAACTGGGGCAGGAAATTGAAATTGTTCCAGTGGTATGAGAACTAGGAGGCAGGAAGATTCACTTTATTATTCGAACCAAGGTTTGCTTTTAGTTTTGTTTAAATGGATAAGAAAGTCAAGTTTGTACAGGGATTATTTTGAAATAAATAAAAGATAGAGATATGCTAGCCCACAAATGAGCTTTCTTGACAGTATTCCTTTATTTTTATATAAAGTCTAATATTTGAAAAGTGGTTATTGTTATAAAGTAAATTCTTTCTTCCTATTCTAATATTATATATTTCAAGCTTCTATTTGAAAACAAGTATAAGAAATAATAGAACAAGAAAATCCTATAGATACAGGTTTTGCTTGACTGACTTATATAATCATTATTTCATGATAATTGTTTTTGGAATAATAGAATAATAATAGAAAGTTTTGTGAAATGTCAGCCTTGCATATATCTTAGAATGCAAAATTAAAGTGTTTAAATGCATAAAATATAGTGTTTTGAAAGCCTATCTCTTTTATTCTTATTGATAATCATTTTTTGCCTCCATATCTCAATAGTTCATTCTCTGTGTCTAATAACAGGCCAAGTTTTGAGTAACAGGTAACAGGAACACAAAAGAGCTGATAGCTATATTAAAGTCTGGACTGTCCCCAAAACATAGAGTAGCCTCTCCACACGATCCATCAACATTTCCATCATATTTTGTAGAAATTGACAATTTAGAAGATTCTTGCCAGGGATATACATATTTTTGACTTGTTAATGTATTTTATCTTATATTTTTTGCACATTTACAAGCCTCTTTAAATTATTTTTAGAATAATATGGGGGTGGGTAAACAGGCAAAAGTAAAGCCTTTTATGCATGACTCAGTTCATAAACCCTCAATCTTATTTTTGTTTTTTTAAAAATAAATGAACTACTTTAAATTAATTTTTAATGAATTAGATACTGAGGATTGAACCCAGGCATGTTATATCTCTTGTCTATACCCTAGCCCTTTTTTGTTATTGTTGAAACAAGATCTCGCTAAGTTGGTGAGGCTAGCCTCAACCCTGCTATCTCCCAAGTACTAGAATTCCAGGTGTGTGCCACCATGCCCAGCTTGAACTACTTTAAGACTTTACATTTCATAATAATTTCAGTCTTGCAAAAAGGTTGCCAAAATAGCCTGAAGAACTCCCACATATCCTTCACCCAGGTTCCCCAACTGTTAACCTTTTACCAGATTTGCTTTATCATTCTCCCTATATATGCGTGCTTATATATGTGTATATATCTATGTGTATACCATCAGAGAATAAGTTCTGAACTATCTGAGAATAAGTTGTAGACATGATACTCCATTACCTTTAAATGCTTCAGTGTAAATTTCCTAAAGACAAAGACATTCTATATAACCATATTACAACTATCAAAATCAGGAAATTATCATTGATAACAAACTGCCATTATATCCACAGACCCATTCCAATTTTTCATATAGTCACAATGATGCTTTTTTTAGCAAAAGGAAAAATAACAGTTTTTCTTGTCCAGAATTTAATCCAGACTTATGAGTCTCTCAATTTGGAAGTTACTCAGTTTTTCCCTGCACTTTTTTTTATGGTGCTGCACATGAAATACAGGGGCATTCTACCACTGAGCTGCTCCCCCAGCCCTTTTTATTTTATTTTATTTTTTATTTATTTATTTATTTATTTTTGCGATACTGGGGATTGAACTCAGGGGCATTCTACCTCAGAGCTACACTCCCAGCCCTATTTTTTATTCTTTATTTTGAAACCAAGTCTCACTAAGTTGCGGAGTGCCTCACTAGGTAGCTGAGGCTGGCTGCGAACCCGGATCCTCCAGTCTCAGCCTCCCGAATGCTGGGATTACAAGCATGCGCCACCACGCCCGGCCCTTTTTATTTTTTAAATAGCGTTTTTCTAAGTTGCAGAGGCTGGCCTCGAAGTTAGCAATCTTGTCTCAGCCTCCCAAGTACTGAGATTATAGGTAAATGCCACCATGCCTGGTTTTACTCTGCCTTTTGAGATCTTCAGTTTTTTAAAAGTACTGGCCAGTTGTTTTGTAAAATTTCCCTTAATTTGGGTCTGATTGTTGTTTCCTCATGATTAAATTTAGGTTTAGCATTTTGGACCAAAATACCCCCCAGAGGTGATGTCATGTTCTCAGTGTATCATTTCAGGAGTACATGGTGTCACTTTGTCCTGTTACCAGTACTAGTTATATCCATCCCTTGGTTAAGTTGGTGTCTACTATGTTTCTCTGCTATACAGTTAGCCTTTTACCCATGGAATTTAATAAAGTGTTTTGTATGTTGATACATTGCAGCAGTACAGTATAAATATCCAGTATTCTCATCTTTCACCACACAATTTAGTGTCCATTGGTCTTTCTTGATGACTGCCTAATGGTGACATTTTAATCCCGTCATTTTAACATTTATTAGTTGACACTGTACTGTGAAGAACTCTCTCATCTCCACCATTTATATGCATATGTATGGACTCCTGCTTCAGTTGGTGGGTTTTAGTCTATTACCATGATTATTTTGATATTAAGTTTGTCTCACATTCAGACAGAACCCCGCTAAGCATGCTTCTGTGTCCTTTTGAATTTTCCCAATCATTTTTAGCAGTTTTTTATTTTCTGGCACAAAGTACCCCTGTTCATACTTTACTTGCCCCAGCCCCTGGGCTTAGCCATTTCTCTAAGGACCCCT
The DNA here is from genome assembly GCA_004027655.1 of Graphiurus murinus. Taxonomy (NCBI): domain Eukaryota; kingdom Metazoa; phylum Chordata; class Mammalia; order Rodentia; family Gliridae; genus Graphiurus; species Graphiurus murinus. Next base: position 28,804 of record PVLC010000242.1, on the reverse strand, counting down.
TATTCCTTTTAATGGAGAATGGTATTTAAAAATCAAAGTATGCTTGAGCGTGGTGACAAATGCTTGTACTCACAATGCTTGGGAAGCTGAGACAGGAATGTTGCAGGTTTGCTGCCAGCCCTAGCAATTTAGTAAGACTCTCCACAACTTAGTAAGCCCCTGTTTCAAAATAAAATAAGGCTGAGGTGTAGCTCAGAGGTAGAATGTCCCTGGGTTCAATTCCCAGTACCACACACACGAAAAAAAAATCAAAGTATGAGCACTAGATATGATCATTGCTGCTGGAATATCATTGTTTAAAGGCCACATCAGCCGGACATGGTGGCGTGCTGTAATCCCAGCATTTGGGAGGCTAAGACTGGAGGTTCGAGTTCAGCCTCAGCTACCTAGTGAGGCACTCCGCAACTTAGACCCTGTTTTTTTTTTTTTTTTTTTTTTTTTGCGGTACTAGGGATTGAACTCAGGGGCACTCTTCCTCAGAGCATACCCCCAGCCCTATTTTTTTATTCTTTATTTTGAAACCAGGTCTCACTAAGTTTCGGAGTGCCTCACTACGTAGCTGAGGCTGGCCGCGAACCCGGATCCTCTGGTCTCAGCCTCCCAAATGCTGGGATTACAAGCGTGTGCCACCACGCCCGGCTAACTTAGACCCTGTTTCAAAAAACATAAAGAATAAAAAATAGGGCTGGGGTATAGCTTGGAGGTAGAATACCCGTGAGTTCAATCCCCAGTATCACAAATAAATAAATAAAATAAAAAATAAATAAAGGCCACATCAGCACATGGAGAAACTTGTATGTGAATACGTATCTACATATATATATATATATATCAATAAAAAGTCATAAGTTCAGACTAGTACCTCTGATTCCAGTTTGATATCACAGACTTCATTCCAATGTCCTCCTCAAACATATTTGTAACTGCATTTTCTGATAGTGAGAAGTCTGGTTCCCTTTATCCTCAAGGTGATTACTCCCATCTCCTATATGTCACCAGTTTCCAACCCTACTAGCCATCACCTGGGCTGCCTCCTCAGCCCAAACCATGCCCTTGGCTCTGACTGATGTCTCATTGCCCTGGCTGCTTCTATGGAAGTAAAGGGAAGGGTAGAGAGTCTAAATTACTCAAATACCCTTGGTTCACACCCACCCCAACTTCTACCTCTATACTCTTTCCTCTGTTTATATCCCAAGGATTTCTTCTATTCATTAGTTTAACGAATATTTATTGAGCTGGAAACTGTAAATGCAGATCGAGTTCATACCTTCAGGGAGACCAGCATAGTGGAATAAACAGAAGCACTAAGATGGGTGTGATGGGCAACACAAGGGAGAACCCGGGCCGTGGCTCTGGAACACTTCCAGAAGAGGAAATGCAAGTTTGTCTTGAAGGACAAACTTGGGGTGGGTTTAAGAGTCAGGTAGAGGGAAATATAATACAGGCAAGAAGAGACCAAGGCACTGTTACAGAACCACAACTAACTAGGAGAAATGAGGCTAGGGAGGAAAACAGGGTCTCCTGTGGTCTTTTAGGATTTGTAGTCGGAAGTGATAAGGGAAGACATAAGCAGGGAGAGACTGTAAAGAGAAGGTGGGGATAATCCTGACAACATTGCCAAGGCAGATCAGAGAAGAGACAGGGTGGCAGGAGAGGTGGAAGAAAAACCTGTAGAAAGTAGCCAGCTAGATCAGTGAAGCTAGAGAGTTATTTCCAGGGTCTATTAAGATGTAGACTGAGCCAGTATGGTAACACTTTCCTGTAATCCCAGTATTTAGGAGGCTGAGACAGGAGGATCACAGATTTGAGGCCACCCTCAACAACTTAGTGAGGCTCTAAGTAACTTAGCGAGACTCTGTTTCAAATTTTAAAAAAATTGAATTGGGGGTGTAGCTCAGAGGTAGAATGCCTCTGGGTTCAATCTCCAGGACCACACACACACAAAAAAAGATGTGGACTTGATAAATAGGAAGTCACCAAGGAACTTTCATTAGTACTGTGTGTGTGTGTGTGTGTGTGTGTGTGTGTGTGTGTGTGTGTGTTACTGGGTATTCAACTCCATTCTACCTCTGAGCTACACCCAATTTATTTTTTATTTGGAAACAGGGTCTCCCTAAGTTGCTGAGGGCTTCACTAAGTTGCTAAGGCTGTCCTCAAACCTGTGACCCTCCTGTCTCAGCCTCTCAATTACCAGGATTACAGGTGTGCAACATCATGCCGGGCCGGGGGGGACACTAATGTATATCAAGGTCACTCACTAAACTGAAGGAGGGCGAGGGAGCGGGGTGGGAATTGGGGAAGGGGTCAAATGAGAATTGTGAGCACATGTATCATTATCAATTTGCACCTAACAAAGATGTATGCTTACAATATATGAATAAAAATAAAAATTAAAAAAAATATATACTTTTGATGGTGTATTGTAATTAGACATCATGATGAGATTCAGTGTGAGAAAATCACACATACACACAGCAATCACAGCACTTGTGTGTTTTTAGCAAATTGTATCAGCTTGAATAAACAAGATTAGGAAATGGAGACTATTAGCATATACAGTCCATGCCCAATATCTTCTAACTTCCTCCTTCACCTTTTTTCCCCAACTCTTGCTCAATTCCAGTACAAATTCTTTCCCGTTTTCCCCTGGATCACCAGCAGCTAGCACTGTATCTGAAGTAGAATAGTCACTCAATAAAATTTTGTTGGGCAATAACCCACACTCTACCCTATAGAGGGAGCTAAAAGAAAATCACTCTGACCTATAATGGAAGTTGAAAGAATATCACTCTAACCTATAGAAGGAGCTGAAAGAAAATCAGATGGGAATGTTAACCTATAGGAGAAGCTGAAAGAAAATCTCTCAGGAAGCATTAAGCACACATTCTAACCTCTAGGAGGAGCATCACACTTCCTCTTCCAGACATTCCTGAGCAAAGCACAAGGAGCCTTCATCAAGGACTTCCACCCCTTGGTAACATTTATTAATATATACCTAATATTTGTCTTCTGTCTGTGGCACGTGATACTGGTTTTCCATTTCTGCTAGTGACGTTTTCTATTCAAATAAATTTAGCAAATAACATTTTAAAGATATCTATTTAAAAATAGAGCAAAGAAAAAGTGAGTGCATTAAAAAAATCGTAAGTAAACAATATGAGTGATAGATATAACCAAAATCTAAGAAGTGAAATATGTATAAGAACTTTGATCAAGGAAAATATTGGATCACATTGGTGTGTGAAAGTTTTGTGAAGAAGATAAAAGCTGTTGAGTCTGTGTGGTATGCTCTTTTGGGGTTCCTCTTTGGATTCTCCCTTTGAGATTCTGTTCTTTCTTTTCCTGTGAGGAATGAGAAGAGAGGTCTGGTACCTCTCCTTTAGCTTCTGAAAAGACACCCCTTGTTTCCAAGGACAAGAGGGGGCTTGGAGGGGCTCGGGAAAAGGAGTCTAAAGAGCCATTTGGGTCTGGTTTACGCATTTGTCTCTGACTAAAGGAGAGCTAAAGTCACGATGTATCTCTCACAGAAAGAAGCTTCTAGTCTGAATACCTGATGACTGCTGCTTTGGGCAAAATGAATTTTTAGTCTAACTCTCCTGGCTACCACACTGAAGTGTGGCGTAAAACTTCTCACTGGTGAGGTGTTTGTCTCAATCTGTCCTTTAGGCCTGTATCTCCCTCTAGGAACAGTGAGTTAGGGGGAACTGTTGTTCTGGGTGGAAGGTCAAAAATTTTAGGATTTGTAATCCTGACCATGTATATTTTCTTTCCAGAGGCAAATTAATTCCCTGTAGCTGTGTTTTAAGCTTATGTTTGCCAGGTGTGGTGGCACTCACCTGTAATCCCAGTTCTTGGGAGGCTCAGACAGGAAGATCACAGGTTTACAGCCAGCTTCAGCAACTTATCGAGGTCTTATCTCAAAAAATAGGGCTAGGGGTGTAGCTCAAAGGTAGAATACCCTGGATTTAATCCCTAGTACCACAAAAATAAATAGATAAATAAATTTATTTCATTTTTTATTAAGAGTTTGCTTCTGATAAGGTTGTGCTGGTTCAAGTCACTAAATTTGTGGTTCTTTGTTACTATAACAACAGATATCTAATACACCATATACACTGCAAAAAAGATTTTGTGCTTTGTTCCTTCTCAGTCATTTTTTAAATTATGAAGGAAAAAAATCTCATAATAAAAGCTCAAGCCTTATAGAAGTGTGCGAAGTAAAAAAAGAAATATCACTTATAAGAAGTGTACATCTTGAATTAATCATAAATTGGATGTTATATAGAATGTTCTGTGTGGCCTAAGTCATAGTTAAATAGGTTTATTCAGTTTGTGATTATTCCTGGAGAGTCAATGACTGGAAGTGAGCATTAGGGGGCGCTTAAAGATTTTTGGAATGTTCTGTGTGATCTGAGTGCTGGTTAAATGGGTTTATTCAGTTTGTGGGTCATTATTATAGAATGAATAACTGGAAGTGGTCATTAGAGTGTTCTTCAAGAGTCTAGAGCTGAGCGTGGTGGTGCACACCTTTAATCCCAGCTGCTAAGGAGGCTGACAGGAAAATAACAGTTTCCAGGCCAGTCTCAGCAATTTAGCAAGACCCTGTCACAAAATAAAAAATAAAAAGGGCTGGGAATGTAGCTCAGTGGTAGAGCACCACAGGTTCAATCCCTAGTACTGAAAAAAGAGTTCTAGAATGTTCCATGTTGAACTAGGTGATACTTTATGAGTTTATTTTTAGCAACTGTATAGTATTCCCTTCTGCAAACATTCCATAATTTAATCCTCAATTAATGATCTAGGTTCTTTATAATTTATTAGTATATACAAGTAAACATTCTTATATATTTATCTTTGTCTTCTCTGTATTTCTGCAAGAGAGATTCTTAGAAGTGACATATTGCTAGGTCAGAGGGTATGCATTTTCATTGTTTTCCTTTGGGAAAGGTAAGACAAGTTTGTATAAAAAATTCAGACCGAGCCAGGCATGTTAGCACACTGCTGTAATTCCAATACTTGGGAAGCTGAGATAGGAGGATCGCAGGTTTAAGGCCAGCCTCAAGAATTTAGCAAGATCCTCAACAACTTAGTGAGATCATTTAAAAAAAAAAAAAAAAAAAAACAAACAAAGATCTGGGAGTGTAGCTTAGTGGTAGAATGCCCCTGGATTCAGTCTCCAGTACAAAAAAAAATTCAAACAGTAAAAAGAGTACATGAGAGAAGTCAGTCTTCATCCTATCCTTGACCCCCCAATTCTTTTAGATCCTTCCTCAGAAGCAGCCAGTTTCATCAGCTTCTGGCAGGTTCCTACAGAGACAGTCTGTGCATTGCATATGGATTTACATATTTTTATAGGCCCTGCTTAAAGCCATTCTTCCACCCTACCAAGATTATACCAGTTCATAATCTCAACAATAGGGTATAGGTGTTCCCATCCTTCCCTAGAGATGGACTTGCCCTTAGCAACTTAGTGAGACCCTGTTTCAAAATAAAAAAAAAAAAATTAAAAAGGGATGAGGGTGTAGCTTGGAGCTAGATTGCTTCTTGATTCAATTCCCAGTACAAAAAAAAAGCTGACCCCCTTCTTTCTTCATATCACTTCATATTTTTAAAATTTACTCAACCAAATTGTAACATACTGAACAGTTGTACTATATCACATTGAGTAATATACTGCTGCATGAATAGACAGGTCGATGGAACAAAGCAAAAAGTACAGAAATAGACCCACGCATATATGAAAATTGAATAATAAATACAGCAAAAGAAAAAATAATAAATGTGGTGTACTGAAGTCAATGGGACAAAGATGGACTTTTAAACATATGCCATAATTAGATAGCCATTTGGGTAATTTGGTCCCATAGGTAACATTATGCCCTGGAATAAACTCCAAGTGGATCCAAATGTAAAAATTAAAATCATACAAATCCTAGGAGAAAGTTCATTTATAATCCAAATGGGGTGAAAGCCTTTTGAAGTATAACTCCAAATCTAGATGAGGAAAAAATGAGTAATTTCTTTTTTTTTTTGCGGTACTGGGGATTGAACTCAGGGGCATTCTACCTCCGAGCTATACCCCCAGCCCTATTTTTTTGTTCTTTATTTTGAAACCGGGTCTCACTAAGTTGCAGAGTGCCTCACTAGGTAGCTGAGGCTGGCCTCGAACCCGGATCCTCCGGTCTCAGCCTCCCGAACGCTGGGATTACAAGCGTGCGCCACCACGCCCGGCGAGTAATTTCAACTACATAAAAATTAAAATAAAAGCCATTGGCATGACACACAAATACACAAGCAAAACCAAAAGAGACAACAAAACTGAGAGAAAATAATTATTATACATATTCTAAATAAAAGGCTAACATCTCAAATATATAAAGGACTCTGAAAATCTACAAGGGGAAGAACACTAAAAATCTGAAGAGGAAAATGGGCAAAAGCATGAAAACAGAGTTCACAGAAGAAAAATATGCAAATTACCTAAACCAGGCATGATGGCACACACCTATAATCCCAGTACTTGGGAGGCTGAGACAAGAGGATCATAGGCTTGAAACTAGCCTCAGCAATTTAGTGAGGCTCACAACAACCTAGTGAGACCCTGTTTCAGAGTAAAAAATATATACATAAATGAAAAGGGCTAGGAATGTGTTGGGCATTGTGGTGCATGCCTGTAATACTAGCACTTGGGAGGCTGAGACAGGAGGATCGATGATTCAAGGCTAACCCCAGCAATTTAGCGAACCTCTCTCTCAGCAATGTAATAAGACCCTGTTTCAAAATGAAAAAATAAAACAGGCCTGGGTCCCCAGTACCACAAAAGGGGGAGGGCTGATGATGTAGCTCAGAGATAGAATGTCCCTGGGTTCAATCCCCAGTACCACAAAAAGAATTACATAGAATGTATGAAAAGATACTGAACTTCACATGTGGTAAGAGATGCAAATATGTTTTAAATACTCAGTGAACTTGACCATCTGGATCACTTAGGGAGAATGGACAATGCCAGATTAGGTGACGTCTCATTAGGCACTTCTGGATCTCCTGGTCTTCCATGTTTATGGCATTTATCTTATTGTAATTTTATATGTTTAATATCTGTTTTCCATTATTATATTACCAGATGTACGAAGACAGTGCCCACAACTATCTTGTTCATGCTAGTATCCCCTACTCTGTACACAAAATGCTCAGTTAACATTTGTTGAATGAATTAATTATTGACCTTCTGGATTCTTATGCCCACCAATGCAATCTGCCACCTAATAGTTGAATAAATGAACAACACAGAGGTAAAGATTGGAGTCTAAATCCATATTTTCTTTCCTTTTTTCTAGAAGCAATTTTAGAGAATTTTTAACTGTTAATTTATCATTAACATCTAATATTTATATTTTTGCTACATTTAGATAAGTATATTAGGAATAAAATATAAATTAAGTACTATGAAAGTATAAGTTTAACGAAATATTTTAATAGGACGTAGATACATAAATTTAGTGATTTATTGCATTATTAGAAAATTATATTGTAAGCCGGGCGTGGTGGCGCACGCTTGTAATCCCAGCATTCGGGAAGCTGAGACCAGAGGATCCGGGTTCGCGGCCAGCCTCAGCTACCTAGTGAGGCACTCTGCAACTTAGTGAGACTCGGTTTCAAAATAAAGAATAAAAAAAAAATAGGGCTGGGGGTATAGCTCAGAGATAGAATGCCCCTGAGTTCAATCCCCAGTACCGAAAAAAAAAAAAATTAGAAAATTATATTGTGAAAGATAGAAAAGTGAATGTTATTTCCATTTATTTTACAATCAATATGCCATCTTTGAATTTGTAGACATTTTAAATGTTTTATTAAGGTATATAATAAACCATTCTTTGTTTTTTTTTTTTTTGTTTTTTTTTTTTTTTTTTTTTTTTTTTTTTTTTTTTTTTTTTTTTTTTTTTTGGTACTGCAGTTTGAACCCAGGGGCATTCTACCTCCAAGCTACACCTTCAGCTCTATTTTTTTTATTGTAATAATTCATGCTTTGTATTTATACATTTTTGTTAGGTACAAATTGATAAAGACAAATGTGCACACATTTCTCATCTGACCCTATCCCCATTTCCCACCCCGCTCCCTCGCCCTCCCTCCCTCTCAAGTTCAGTTCAGTGAGTGATCTTGATATAATTGTGTAAGTACATCATGTGCCTTAGTATGCTCTCGCCCCCACCCCCCATCCATTCCCTTCAGTTAAGTCTACTTCTTTATCGAGGGTCTCTACTTTTTCATCTGGGGACCCTCTTATGTCCCATCTACTCCCTAACATCCGCATATTAGGGAGAACATATGTTTCTTTACTCTTTGTGACTAGCTAATCTCACTTAACATAATGTTTTCCAGTTGCATCCATTTCCCTGCAAAGAACATGATTTTGTTCTTCTTTATGGCTGAGTAAAATTCCATTGTGTATATATCCCATAGTTTTGTAATCCATTCATCTGTCGATGGACATCTTGGCTGCTTCCATAGTTTGCCTATTTTGAATTGAGCCGCTATAAACATAGATACACATGCATCGGTCTGATAGTTTGGTTTCCATTCTTTTGGGTAGATACCCAGTAGTGGAATTGCTGGATCATATGGTAGGTTCATTCCCATACATCTGAGGATCCTCCATACTGTTTTCCAGAGTGGTTGCACTAGTTTGCAATCCCACCAACAGTGTATTAGAGTTCCCATTTCTCCACATCCTCACCAGCAGGTGTTGTTGTTCATGTTTTTTATGATTGCCATTTTGACTGGAGTTAGGTGAAATCTCAGGGTAGTTTTGATTTGCATCTCCCTGATTGCCAATGATGTGGAACATTTCCTCATACATTTATTGGCCATTTCTATTTCTTCTTTTGTGAAGTGTCTATTTAGGCCCTTTGCCCATTTTTTGATTGGGTTATTTGCTTTCTTAGTTGTGAATTTCTTGAGTTCTTTGTATATCCTAGATATTAGACCTCTATCTGAAGTGTAACTGGCAAAAATTTTCTACCACTCTGTAGGCTCTCTGTCAAGGTTCTTGATAGTTTCCTTTGCTGTGCAGAAGCTCTTCAGTTTAATGCAATCCCATATCATCAAAATGGCCATCCTCCCAAAACTGATCTACAAATTCAATGCAATATCCATGAAATTGCCAAGGACGCTCCTCACAGACATAGAAAAATCAGTCCTTAAATTCATCTGGAAAAACAAAAAGCCAAGGATAGCCAAAGTAATTCTTAGCAATAAAAATCATGCAGGAGGCATCACAATACCTGACTTTAAACTCTACTACCAAGCCACAGTAATAAAAACAGCATGGTACTGGCACAAAAACAGACACATAGACCAATGGAGCAGAATAGAAGACTCAGAAACAGACCCACAGACTTACAGTCAACTGATTTTTGACAAAGGAGCCAAAAGTATACACTG
>PVLC010000242.1:8551-19260 GCA_004027655.1 Graphiurus murinus | reverse complement strand
TGGGTAAAAACTTTCTCAACAAGACCCCAAAAGCACAAGCAGCTCAAAGGAAGATCAATATATGGGATTGCATTAAACCATTCTTTGAAACCTGTTCGATAGAATGAAAATTTAAATCTATATTCTCTTTAGTTTCCACCCCCCCTCAGTTCTTCCCTAATTTCTATGGCAAAATCTCTTCTATTTTTCCTCCCTTTTGTTTCCATTTGTTAACTAAAGTAAAACCTTCAGCAAGACCTATGCACATACAATTCATGCCTATACCAAAATAAGAAAAGTTGTAAATTTTCAAGAGAAATTAGATGCTAGCACCTAAAGTTCTTGAAAATGTCCTGTTTTCTTACCTTTCTATAATTATCTTCTCATGCTCTAAAGCTAAAACATTGAAAAATAATGTATCATTAAAATTATCCCATATTTGTTTTATATTATTGCTAAAACTTCTTCCTACAACATTTTAGCTTTAGTTTTGTGAATTAAATTGGAACTATAACACCACCTCTATGTTTTGTTAAGGAAATGTATTCTAGGCACCTATAAATAAATATTTCAATAAATGTTTTAAATGAAACAGTTGTGAATTGGGATACAGCATGTTCATTAGTGTCTGTAGATTAAATTTGTTAATGAGCTCTTAAGCAATTGTTCTTGATTTTCTACCACTAGAAATCCCTGATATAGTTATATTACAACTAATTTTCCAAATGTAGAATAAGGCCTTCTTTATATGTTGATTTTTTTCCTCAGAAGTTGAGTGAGTCACTTGATTTCACAAGCCCAGAAAAACAGGCTTTCCCCCAGATGGTCATTGTTAAAGGAGCCTCTTGGGAGTAGATCCTGTTTTTTCTAAAGTGTAATTATAAATTGATCCAATAAACATTACTTTGAAATTTTGCTCAGTTGAAAGGCACTATAGAAAAGTCCTATATGTTAGACCAGAACAGTTTCAATCTGCTACAAATGTGTTTTATCCCTATCTCTCTGCATGTTGTGGAGTTTTGAAAGTGTGTGTGTGTGTGTGTGTGTGTGTGTATATATATATATATATATATATATATATATATATATATATATATATATATATCTCACATATATAGGCATGCTGCTTAGCAGAAGTTTATTAAAGTAAAATAACATTTTGCAGGATTTTTTCCTATGGCTTTAATGAATGTGAATACAGATTGAATTGGGACAACTAAAAGTTTGGGGTTAAATTTTAGGTTAGGCTTTCATTCCTATGTACTTTTATTGGTGCATTGTAATTACACATCATAGTGAGATTCAGAGGGATACATTTATACATGCACACCGCACTTGGTGAATTTCCCTTCAGATCTCATCCTATTTCCCCCTCCTTTTTCCCCATGCATGTTAGTAAGATTAGTAGTGATACCTTCCTATATGGACATAACATTATTTGAACTATTCCTAGGTGTCTATAAGCAGATGAATGGATACATAATGTACTATATACACACAATGGAATTTTACTTATCCATAAAGAAGAACAAAATTATGGAATTTTTAAGAAAATGGATGGAACTAGAGAACAGTATGCTGTGAGATCAGCCAGTCTCAGAAAATCAAGGGTTATATGTTTTCTCTCATACGTGGAAGCTTGAGAGAAGATAGGAAACAAAAGAGATGTCAGATAAATGAGGCAAGAGATCAGTAGAATAGTGGAAGTGAATTTGGAGAGGGAGGTGGGGAGGGGAAAAAGGAGAATTGAGGTAGATAGCAATCTTTCAATAAATTACTGTAAAAGCACTATATGCCCACTGGAGAATATATGAAAAGTAATGCAAAACAGAAAAAGAAACCTTTTATTTTTTTGTGGCACTAGAGATTGTACCTAGGGGTACTCTACCTCTAAGCTACACCCCCAAGCCTATTTCATTTTTTATTTTGAAACAGGGTCTCATTAAGTTCTGGAGGGCCTTGCTAAGTTGCTGAGACTGGCTTCAAACCTGCAATCTTCCTGTCTCAGCCTTCCAAGTACTAGGGTTACCGACATGCATCACCACACCTGGCAAAAGAAACATTTTAAAGTGAAAGTAAAAAAAAAAACTGGGCATGGTGGTGCATGCCTATAATCCCAGTACTTGGGAAGCTGAGACAGGAGTATCTCAGGTTGAAGGACAGCCTCAACAATGTAGCAAGATTCCCAGCAACCTAGCCAGATCCTGTTTCAAAACAAAACAAAAAGGGCTAGGGGTGTAGCTTGGAAGTAGAGCACCCTGGGTTCAGTTGCCAGTACCACAAAAAAATAAAATGAAAGTAAAAATTACCATAATTGCACCAGGCAGAGTTAGCTATGTATTTATGAGGTTTTCTACACAACTAAGCTCATACTCTACATACAACATTTTAGTCTGTGAAAAGCACTTAAACTTTGGGAGTATTTTTTTAAACAAATGCATTGCCTTCTAGAACATTTAAGTATTGCCAGTTAAGTGAACTGCTGTGATGCATGGTTTAGAATCCCGAGTCTAGAAACAAGTCATAGGACCCCTGTTTCAATTACCTGCAGATGTAAGTATGGATCTGAGTGTGATTCCACAGTTTGTTCCAGGATATAGTGAAACAGTTGAAGTCCAGTTATGAACCAGTCATTTATTAAACACCAGTTCCATTTGAATGAGAAACATGACCTGCCTTAGAGTGTCTGAAATTTCTTTTTACACAATTTAAATAAGTGTGGACATATTATCTAGTTACACAGTTCACAGAAGATTTTGTACTCTTGTTTCCACCCCTGCTTATTTGACCAGCCTTTCTTGGATTAGGTAGAATGCTGGAGAAGTGGAGTTTATGTCCTTGGGCCCATTAAATTTGACTTCAACCCAGATGGCAAGGCTGAGTGTTACATTATGAGCTGGGTTCATTTACTTTCTGCTGTTATCACATATTTAAACACAAAGTTGAAAACTGATAATTCCAATTCCAAAAGAACATCATCCTTGCCATTGCTTGCTGCTCTTCCTTTCTTTTCTGCATGAATCTTTTTCATCCAGCTTTGCAACATAAAATTCAAAACGTTTATTAGGCTAGGAAACTGTCAGAGAGACTTGCAATGGCTCATTATGTCAAAACACCGTTCTTTCTTGGGCCAAGACACAAATCTACCATCTGTTTCATAAGCTTGCAAGCTTCCTCTTAACTATAATTATATATATGTACATAAATCATTGGTAGCTTATGTTTACCTAGCAACAAAATCTGTTTGGCAGAAGGCTGTGGGAAAGTAGGCTTTATGAAGGAGGACTTTCATTCTTTCTTTAAAAAAAGTTTCTTCATCTACAAATTTTCTTCACGTACAAGAAAAGTGATGTGTGAGTCCAAATAATTTGCTTTTCTTATCATTTTAATCCAAATTGCCTAGTAAGTGTTCACTTTGGGAGGTTTTTTTTGTTTTTGTTTTTGTTTTGTTTTGCGGTACTGGTGATTGAACTCAGGGGCATTCTACCTCCGAGCTACACCCCCAGCCCTATTTTTTATTCTTTATTTTGAAACCGAGTCTCACCAAGTTGCAGAGTACCTCACTAGGTAGCTGAGGCTGGCCTCGAACCCGGATCCTCCGGTCTCAGCCTCCCAAATGCTGGGATTACAAGCGTGCGCCACCACGCCCGGCTTGGGGGTTATTTTTGCTACTTTGATTATTTTGTATATAACTGAATGTCCTGTTAAATTTGTATATATTTTATAAGCAAACTTTGTACAAATCACTGTGAAAAACTGCCTTGAATTTCTGGCTCTAAAAGATCACAATGTTTTGGGACATCCCACGTCTGTCTAATGTAAATTTCTTCTGTTTTTCCAGCATTCTCAGCATCACTTATGGATGTTTAATTTGCATTTCAAGAACATTGGTCGGGGGCTTAGTGGTCTTTAAATGTACCAAAACCAACCGTCCTGAACTGCGTTGTTGGCATTAATTTTCATGTAGCAGAATGAACTATATTTCTACCCCCCCCCCACTTTCTTAGCTTTCTAATCAGCAAAATGATGTGTGTGCAGAAAGAAAAAAAGAACTAAATGTAGAAAAAGTTCTGAAATCCCTTAACACTTGTTACAGATATCGTCTGCTGTTAAACGTGGCAGTGTGCTTCATTTTGAGAAGGGAAGGAGTGTTGTGTGCTGTCAGCTTCCTTCATGTAACACCAAGGTGTAATTTTCTGTGGGCCTATTCCATGATATTGCCTTTGTGAAAGTGACTGGTTTTGCATGATGATCTACAGCTATCGTGTGGTTCCCTATGAAGGGCCAATGCAGAGGTTATGAACCCACTCCCCCTTCCAAAACAAAAGGAGACTAAATGAAAAGGAAATCAACTACTGTGTCTTCCTGAGACTTTAGTAGGAGTCATGGCTGGGCGTAGTGGTGCATGCCTGTAATCTCAGTACTTGGGAGGCTGAAATAGGAGGATCACAGGTTTGACGCCAGCCTCAGAAATGAAGCAAGACCCTGTTTCAAAATAAACAATTAAAAAGGGCTGGGGGTATAGCTCAGAGTTGTAGAATGACCCTTGGTTCAATCTCCAGTATCAAAAAATAAATAAATAAAATGAAACAAGTTGTAAGAAAAGACTATGGGAGAATTATTATATAGGCGAAGTTCCTTTGACTGGGCCATCTTAGGCTAGCCTTCCTCCCTTCCTGCCTCCCTCCCTTTCTTCCCTTCCCTTCCATTCCCCTTCTTCCTTCCTTCTTTCCTTCCTTCATTCCTTCCTTCCTTCCTTCCTTCTTCTTTCCTATCTTCCTCCCTCCCTCCTTCCATTCCTTCCTTTTTTGTGGTACTGAGGATTGAATCCAGGGGCATTCTACCTCTGAGCTATACCCCCAGCCCTATTTTTTTTATTTTTTAAACAGAGTCTCACTAAGTTGCTGAGACTAGCTGTAAACCTGTGATTCTCCTGTCTCAGTCTCTCAAGTACTAGAACTGCAAGCATGTGCCACTACACCCAGCCCAGGTCTTTCATTTTACAGCCATTTTTCTGCATCCCCAAGTCCCCAACTCTTCACATGCCCAGAGCTCTCATCACAAGACAGCCTGTGAAGAACAGAGAGATTACTTCTTCCAGAGTTAGATGGCCCCTGCAGGATTTCAAAGGATGTAGGAATTAGCTAGGATGGGTGACAGGTTTCTCTGTATCCCTAGGGGATTTCATTCATAATACAAATATTTTATTCTTGGTGCTTTTCCAGCAATGTCAGTCATGTAGATGAAAAATTAGCAGCTTAAGCTGTGATATTGAGATGCATTTTCCTAAAGGAGATAGTTCAAGCAAATGAAAGAAGGTAAAACCATCAAAGGAGAGCTGGCAGAAGTACATAAAGGACTGGGATTTGGGGACAGGAAGGAGATGTAGGATGAAAGATCCTGGAAGAGTGGTAATGTATCAGGGACAAGAGGTGATAGGAACAGGTGAGAGAGGAGGGTGATTGGGAAAAAATGATGGAAGATGCCCCAAATGTCTTTGGTGACTTCACTTCTGTAAAGAAGATAAAGACTGAGCTGGGCATGGTAGCACACACCTATAATGACAGTACTTGGGAGGCTGAAACAGAAGGATCCCAAGTTCAAGGCCAGCCTCAGAAACTTAGGGAGACCCTCAGAAACTTAGCAAGATTGTTTCAAAATTTAAAAAAAATGGACTTGGAGTGTAGGACAGAGGTAGAATACCCCTGGGTTCAATCTCCAGGGAAGAGGGGGGGGTGGGGAGGAAGAGAGAGACATGGAGGGAGGAGATTGAAGAGGTCTATGAAATGAATGGAGGACTCATTCTAAAAGTTTGACAGCATTCCAGAAATGGGTAACTAGAAAGGAAAACAGATTCCCTTGTAGAATAGTTGTTTATGTTTCTGTTATTGTTGGTGATGCAGTTTTCTGCTTAAGACTAAGTAGCCTATGACATAAGAAAGACATTAGAGGACCCCACTGAGCAGTGCTCAAGCAGTAGAACTTTCTGCAATGATGAAAAAGTTCTACATGTATGATGTCCCATAAAGTAGCCACTAGCTACATGTGGCTGTTCAAAACTTGAAATGTGGCTAGTGTGATCAAGAAGCTGAATTTTTAGTTTAATTTAATTTAATTTCCACATATATAGCCAGCCACACATGGCTCATGGCTACTATAGCAAGCCATGGATAGCACAGGTCTAGAGGGAGAGGATACATGTGAGAGTAAGAAAGTGGAAGAGAGGGGCTGGGTCTGGTGGCACATACCTGTAATCTTGGTACTGGGAGGCTACAACAGTAGGATCGCAGGTTCGAGGCCAATCTTGGCAACTTCAGAGACACCATTTCAAAATAAAGCATAAAATAGGGCTGGGGGTGTAGCTCAGAAGTACAATGTCCTGGGTTCAATCCCTGGTAGAGAAGGAAGGAAGGAAGGAAGGAAGGAAGGAAGGAAGGAAGGGAGGGAGGGAGGGAGGGAGGGGGAAGGGAGGGGAGGATTATAGAGTAGAATGGGAGGTAATAACTTAGAATGTATTCAGACAAAAATCCTCTGATGAGAGATGCTTTTACATCTGTAGTAGCTAAGGGAGTTGAGACTCATAACTTCCATTTTGCAGCAACTTAATTGTCAAGTTGGGAGGAAGTTTTGGGGGCCTGAGGAGAAAAATCAGAATATTCACAGTATAAGGTATCAACAATGGGAGCCAAGCCACAGCTGACAGTAGGAATTTGTGATGCGCCATGTCTAAGGGCTCCAACGTGGGCAAATTTATGCAAGGCCAAATGGGTGCAATTCCATAGGAAATTCTTTCTGGAATAAGAAACAAACTTAAAAGATCTAGAAGAGGTTATTAGACAGTTTATGTTTAGAAAGTTACATCGAAGTGTATCCCAGGAGCTCTGTTACGATACCTTAAACATTTCCTGGTAAATTCTGTTTTTTTTTTTTTTTTTTCTGGTAAATTAAGCCTCAATAGTATACAGTATATTTGAAGGAATCTCACCAGACAGGTTGGGCCCCCCCTTTTGTCTGGGTGGTGTTTGGTTAGGTGTTTTACTAATACTCTTTCCAGATGTTCTTAGGGTAGGAAGCAGGGACAAGAGAAGCTTGTTGCAATACAGATCCAATTTGTAGGGAAGGAAAAGATGAAAATGATAAGCAGATAGGAATGGAAATTGATCAAGTAGGATTTTTCTGTAAGTTTCAAAGAATTATAAATTAAAGAGTTTTTAAACTTCATATATTAGACATCAGTTTAAAATCTTAATTTTAAAAAGAAATATCTCACCAAGCTCAAAATTTTAACTTCAGAAAAAAGTGAACCCCTTGGCTGGTCAATTCTGTAGGTTACAAAGGTAAGATTTTGATTCTTGTTTCATTGTTGCCTAACACTTTTGGAGGATGCTTATTTTTGCTGAAAGCCCATGATGAGTAACCATGAATAGTACTCTTCCTCTAATATTAACATTTAAACTGAAGCTGGCTACAGTGGCAAGTGCCTATAGTCCCAGCTACTTGGGAAGCTGATATAAGAGGATCGATTGTTTGAGCCCAGGAGTTAAGATCAGCCTGGGCAGCATAGTGAGACCCCATCTCAAAAAATGTTTTAAAAACTGAGCCCAAACCAGGCATTATGGTGAATTCCTGTAAGCCTAGTCCTAGAGAGGTTGAGACAGGTTTGCAGGCTCAAGACCAGCCTCAGCAACTAGTGAGACTCTCAGCAACCTAGTGAGACCTTGTCTCAAAATAAAAAATATTTAAAAGGGTTGTAGGTGTAGCTCAGAGGTAGAATGCCCCTGGGTTCAATCCCCAGTCCCCCCCCCAACACACATACACAAGGAAAAAAATACCCTGAACCCAATGTGTGTCTCATTTAATATGTTCTAGTGGCCAAGAAAAGGGCAACATAACCATTCTCTGTAGTTCCAGCTAGGACTTTAAGGAGAAATAAAACAGATGTTGGGTCTTCACCTTGCCAATTCCAAACCCAGGAAATTGCCTTGCCAGCTGTTTCATCTGTCAAGGAAGTTGAGCTACTATATCAAGGCATTTCCCCCAGTTAAGCCCTGATACTAGAATGATCCAACCTGCCTGAGTAACCCCAGCAGCTACAACCAAATTAAGTTTCCAGAGATGAGGATAAAATCACTGAAAGTAGAACCTGGCACGCCTGTGAGATAGAAGGAGAGACTCAGAAATTTTACACTTTCAGTGCATTAATTCAGGCATGAGTTAAATATCTTCCAAGAGCCCCTAAAATTGGTGATTAAGTGGAGCAAAGACAAACATTTCGAAAGCAGTATGATATATGAATGTGGATAGAAGAATGATTAGAACCTACCCTCCATGTCCCCCGCGCTCCCCCTTCCCCGAGCTAAAAGAGACTTGTGATTGCATAGAAAGAACCAAGGCCAGCATATTTAAGGCCACTTTTGTTACTTATTGACTGGGTCTTCTTGGCCTTAAACTCTCTAAGTCCTTAGTTTGTTTTTCTAGAAAATGGAGATGGTGCTACCTGCTAAGCTGGCTTCTGCAGTGGGCTTCTTGCCTGGGGTAGGAGATAATACTGGATAGTTTCTAAAGTCCTTTCCCACTCTTAGGTTTCTATGACTTTATGGTAGTTCTTTGAAAAGTGTTAAGTGGAATAAAATGTAACATTTGTGTCATTATCATTATAAATGCCTCTCATAGGCTTCCAGAGCCTGATGTGCTCCCTACATCTGCTAATAGGCCCACCCCAGAGTGAGGTTCCTGACTTGCATACCGGGGTTCTCTTCCTAACCCTGCAATGTCACTTTTAAAAAGTAATATGCTGAGCAACCAGCCGAAAATTTCCCAAGGAGGGCCTCCCTCTCCCCCACTCCCACAGACACTTATTTTTCTTCCTTGATAGAGTGCACACTTCACTACTGGCCACTGAACAAAACAATGTCTTCTTTCAAAATCTTTAAGCTCAGTGACCAGGCGACTATAAATACAGCAGGGTGTTTCCCAGGGAGATCAGGTCACCACTGTCCCCACCCCCGTCCAAATTTATCTTCCCTTCCCCAGCAGAATACCAGCTGCCATATAGCACTGGGCCTGTGCTATTTTGACCTCCTGGATAGATTAGCTTTAGCCACAGGAAGCCAGAAACAGAACAGGACGCTCTTGGTACAGCTTGGCCATAGGACAATGAGAGGTTTCATTAAACTCTGGATGGTATGTGGTGTTCCACCCACCCCTCTTAGAGTAGGTCATTGCCCTGAATGGAAAGGCCCAAGGGCAATGCTTAGAAATTAGTTTAAGCTGTTATACATCAACTAAGGGTAAAGCCCTCTGCATCTGTCACACATATATCCTTCTCCATACCATTTCTTTCTTTTTTGTGAGTGTGTTTTGTTTTGTTGGGATTAGGGATTTTTTTATAATTTATTTATTTATTTTTAATTGGTGCATTGTAATTATACATCTTTGTTAGGTACAAGCTGGTAAAGGTAAAGACATGCATGCACACATTTCTCATTTAACCCTTCCCCAATTCCCAACCCCTCCCTCCTCCCTCCTTCTCAAGTTCAGTTTAGTGATTGACTTTGATGTGTTCATGAAAGTACATCATGCTCATCAGGGTGTCCCCACTCCCCCCATCACCTTCCATTAAGTCAAAGTCTTTGCTCACCTAAGGATTCTCCCTCTTCATCTGGAGTCCCTCTTATGTCCCATTTCCTCCCTAGCTTCCACATATTAGGGAGAACATATGATTTTTTTACTTTTATGACTGACTAATCTCACTTAACATAATGTTTTCTAGTTGTATCCATTTTCCTGCAAATAACATGATTTTGTTCTTTATGGCTGAGTAAAGTTCCATTGTGTACATGTCCAATAGTTTTGCAATCCATTCATCTGTAGATGGACATCTTGACTGGTTCCATAGTTTGGCAATTGTAAATTGGGCAGCTATAAACATAGATACACATGCGTTGGTCTGGTTGGTCTGATAGTTTGGTTTCCGTTCTTTTGGGTAGATACCCAGAAGTGGTATTGCTGGATCATATGGTAGGTTCATTCTCATTCAGCTGAAGATCCTCCATATTCTTTTCCAAAGTGGTTGCACTAATTTGCCATTCCGCCAACAGTGTATTAGGGTTCCCACTTCTCCATACCCTCGGCAGCATTTGTTGTTGTTTGTGTTCTTGATGATTGCCATTCTGATTGGAGTTAGGTGAAATCTCAAGGTAGTTTTGATTTGCATCTCTCTGATTACTAATGATGTGGAACACTTCCTCATATATTTATTGGTCATTTGTATTTCTTCTTTTGTGAAGTGTCTATTTAGATCCTGTGCCAATTTTTGATTGGGTTATTGGTTTTCTTAGCTGTGCATTTCTTGAGTTCTCTGTATATCCTAGATATTTGTCCTCTATCAGAAGAGTAGCTAGCAAAAATTTTCTCCCTCTCCGTGGGCTCTCTGTTGAGGTTCTTGATAGTTTCCTTTGTTGCACAGAAGCTCTTCAGTTTAATGCAATCCCATGTATTGATCTTCCTTTGAGCTGCTTGTGCTTTGGGGGTCTTGTCGAGAAAGTTTTTACCTGTGCCTATGTGTTGGAGTGTTGGTCCTATGCCCTCTTCAAGTAGCTGCAAGGTCTCTGGCCTAACTTCCAGGTCTTTGATCCACCTTGAGTTGACTCTTGTGCAGGGTGAGAAAGTGGGGTTTATTTCCATTTTCCTGCATATGGTTAACCAGTTTTGCCAACACCATTTGTTAA
>PVLC010000241.1:207994-255774 GCA_004027655.1 Graphiurus murinus | reverse complement strand
GTGGTGGCGCACGCTTGTAATCCCAGCATTCGGGAGGCTGAGACCGGAGGATCCGGGTTCGCGGCCAGCCTCAGCTACTTAGTGAGGCACTCCGCAACTTAGTGAGACTTGGTTTCAAAATAAAGAATAAAAAATAGGACTGGGGGTGTAGCTCGGAGGTAGAATGCCCCTGAGTTCCATCCCCAGTACCACAAAAAAAAAAAAAAAAAAAAAAAAAAGAGGTTGGGCCACTGTTAACTACCAGCATTTTTCTCATTAAAACTGCTGAGTTGAATGTGTAACTACATGCTGGACAGCATGCAGCTGTCTGAGGATTGAGGATGCTGGGGACTCTGAAAGAAAGAACATGAGAACTTGCTTGTGAGGGAAGTTTTAACTTGCTTCCAGGAGAGAGAGAGAGAGAGAGAGAGAGAGAGAGAGAGAGAGAGAGAGAGAAACAGACAGACAGACAACAGACAGACAGAATAAAACAACTATATTGCTTTGTCTATTTTTGGGAAATCCTTCTTGGAAAACTGAAAGAGCTACTTCATTCCTGTTTAATTAAGCCTAGTCTTTCAGCCAGTAGTCCCTGAGGAAATGTGTGTGTTTTGTATAGTGGGCTCAATTGGGTTATATCTATGGAGAGACACTTGTATAACATTTATTCCTCACTCAAATTCAGTGGCTAAATTTAAAATTTGGCAACTTTAGGAGTGACCTGAAAATCTATTACCCATAGATAAAAAGATGAAAAATTAATATATTTAACAGAGATGCTTTTGTATTTTCATATATTTCATTGACTTAAAATATATTTTGCAGCTGGGCGTGGTGGCGCACGCTTGTAATCCCAGCATTCGGGAGGCTGAGACCGGAGGATCCGCGTTCGCGGCCAGCCTCAGCTACCTAGTGAGGCACTCCGCAACTTAGTGAGACTCGGTTTCAAAATAAAGAATAAAAACTAGGGCTGGGGGTATAGCTCGGAGGTAGAATGCCCCTGAGTTCAATCCCCAGTACTGCAAAAAAAACCCCCCAAAAACCAAAAAAAACCCCCAAAAATTCAAAAAAAATATATATATATTTTGCTATTATAATGACATTTTTCCCAATTAAGGATGTTCACAGGTATGGATCTTCTTTTTGAAATTCTTCCTGGCTAACACCTGAATTTCCTCGTTGTGCTCTAAACTATATTGCTTATTCTCAAAATACCTTGCATTAATAGAAGATAGCACATTCATGAGAATTGTATTAAAATACTGCAGTTTTACTAAATACTGGGTTAGTCTCCTTTTTGTGCTACACATAGTCAGAGGTTGCATTTTTCTTATTCACTACCATATTGCCTATTTTCCATTGCCTCGTTGGTGTTTAATGGATTTGTACAGAATGAATGAATGCATCCAGCAGTCCATTACAAGACAGGAAAGGAGAAATTGAGGGAAGGAAAGTCTTTGAATAGTATATAAAGTTCTGAGGTTTCTTTTCCTCTTATACCTATGTTTTGGAAGTAGGTTCCTAATTATCCATGTGTGACTCTTCACCATGCAATTAAGTTTTTGATCCAAGCTGCTTTTACTTTGTTGTGCAACTTCATAATTACAACTGTCTGATATTTTATTCTCATTTAGGAAACAGCTCAAACTATGTATAAAAGTGGTTGCAAATTATTTCATGAAATTCTTTAGGGTTGGGCATTTTGTTCTGCTTTAGGAGGTAAAAGGAGTTCTAGTCATATAAATGAGAGCTTGAACAGCTTAAAAATAATTTGAGATGAGTTAGATAAGAGGTCACTAGATATTTTTCTGGAAAAAGTGAACTCTAAAAATAAAATAGAGAGGGAGGGAGGGAGAGGGAGAGAGAGAGAGAGAGAGAAAATGTGTGTGAGTGTGTGTGTGTATCTGTGTGTTACCTGGGATCAAACACAGGGCCTTTGTATATCGCAGGCAAGTTCTCTACCACTGAGCTATACCCCTAGTCCCAAACATTTATTATAGTTAAGGTATGTATGTTATTAATTTTTTATTGCAATGACCATAGGTCTTTATTCAGTTATAAGAAACAGAAAAGCATAAAATGGAGAGAAAAAGTAATTATTCATATCTTCTCTGCCCCTTTCTTGGGAGTAGGATTAAATTTTATTTATTTATTGAATAAGTAATATGTTTATAAGGCTCTAATAAAAATCAGTAAGAAACATATATAGTAAATAATCTCTCTGCTACCTTTGTCCTTCTCTGCCCAGCTCCAAGTGAGTAACCTCTTGTGTTTTTGTCCTATGTGCCCATCCTCCAGTAACTGGCTAGTAATGTTTTGAATATCCTTTGGGAAAATTTTTATGCATATAGAGGCAGATATAAATTTATGTGTATTTCCCACTTTTCTAATTTGAATGGCAGCACTGTTCTGTGTCTTGCTTTTTTTTTGTTTTTTTTTAGAAAAATGCATTTGTGCTATTTATAAATCCTAAAAGCTTCCTTATTTTATTGTATACTTGCAAATAATTTCATTGTTTAGATGTTGCTTAATGATATTATCAACTATTACAGACAATACAATATACTGTCAGGTTCTGTTATAATGCTGGTTTTGAAAACTTAAATTTGTTCTAGCACAATTGATATGTTAGGGAACAATTTGTGCATAATGTGAATTTTGTATTTACTTATATGTGATTTAGTCTGGAATAAACATCGGGCAAATGTAGAAAACTGCACCCAGCTGAACTGAGTCACAGAGGAACACACAAAACACATACCTCAAATACTCAGTTCACCCAATGAATTATGTGCCACATCCATCCACATCTGGTGTTACAACTTTCCATCTATTTTTTTTTTTTTTTTTACTGGGGATTTGATCTCTGGGCTACACCCCCAGCTGTATTTAATCTTTTATTTTGAAACAGAGTCTTGCTAAATTCCTGAGTGTCTTGCTAAATTGCCAAGGATGGTCTTGTACCTGCAATTCTCTTGTCTCAGGTGTGTGCCATCATACCTGGCTTTTTCCATCTAATTTTAAACAGTTCTCTCTCATCATATCACAGTAACTCCTAAGCTGCAACCCACTTCCAAGCAAACTTCCTGTCTTTTTTTTAAGGTAAAGTTCTGGAGTGTTGTACCTCTAATCCTGTGGTTTTTATTGTATGATTTTGCATGGTCCAGTGATTTTTAGGAATGCATATACTGCAGTAATAGCAGAACTGATTGTACATGACTTTACCCACATGTGGAGATGTTTGTAGGATAAATTCCCAGAGTGAGAATTGCTGCACCAGAGTATATATTCAAATTCATAATTTATATGTTCATATATTCATAATTTATATGAATATATATATATATGAATTTGAATATATACTCTGGTATACATATATATATATTGCCAACCTGTCTGCCAGTTAATTACCAGAATGCCAGTTTCTACAATTCTTGGCAACACAGTATTATCACATTTATAACTTTGCTCTCTCAATAGGTGAAAATCAGTGTCTGTTTACATGCTTTACATATGTGTTAAGGACATAAATATTTCTTTTGTAGAAAAAACTTTTTAATACACAAAACTTTGTACATGATAAACAACCTAGAGGTAATATTATTTTGACAGTAGTGACTGTTTAATAACTCAAAGTATAGCAGTATAGCTTTTTTTTTTTCTTCTGGAGAAGTTACTGTGCTTTATTTTATTGGCAAAAGCAGCCTCTTTCAGAACATTTGAAACCTTATAAGAGAATTTGAAAACATGTGAACTGTATTAACATCTGTGAATTCTTCCATTAATTTTTAGCCAAAGGAACATGGGTGTGCTCTGTTAACAATTCAATAGGTCTTCTAAAACTAGGGAATCAATATTCTTAATATCCAACCTCAGAAGTTTGACCTAAGTGATTCTTTTTTACATTGGCAAATTGAAGACTGAGAAGAGAAGGGAAGAACACAAAAGAAGCACAAAAAATGGCAGATGAACTATAGCAACTAAACATTTTTTAAAAATTTTATTTATTTGCTTTTAGCTTTTATTTACTTTTACTAATTTTTAAAACACAAAGTATAAAGAAGACATTTTTAAAGTAACTCATAATCACATGTGCTTTTTCTTTATAATTCATTTTGACATGTGGAAACACTTCTAATTTCTAATTTTTTTTGGTTCTTTCAATTTCTTGATAGCATATGAAAAGTAATTTTTGATGTCCTAATATGGCAGTGCTTTTTGTGGGTATATCAGTTTGTGATAGAAATTGTTATAGCAATCTAAGAGTAATTTTATGACTGTTGAGTCTAATAACAAAATTTTACAATTTGTAGTTTTTTAAGGTTCATTTTTCTGCCAGTTCATTTTTTGTTGTGTTTTATTTAAAATATAGAAGATTTTAGATAAAAAAAAATCTATTTTAGGTTTGAAACAGATTTGACATTTAAGAGATTGGCACTTCATAGATAATTGGAGAAGCTGTGCTCTGTGTTATTTCATTAATCAATGATGTTTGAGCTCCTTGGATTCCCCCTTAGCCCAATGTGCTCCTACCAAAGTAAAATGCTGGGAGAAAATGAGTAATACCCATCCTGGAAAACAGACACTGAGCAGGCAACTTGTCTTCCTTGATGAGCCTCTTAGTGAGATTATGGAATCAGATTCAGGAGAACTTCAGAGATTTAAAATGAAGAAAGGAAACTAGGTGGGGAGAGATGCTCTCTTCTTTTTGCCCCCTTTCTCTCTTCCTTTCCTTTTCATTTCTCCCTCTCCTCTGCCCCTTCCATATATTGTCTCTTTTTTTATTTTTGGTCTGCATGGTTAGTATTTTTAACTTTTTCCTTACGGAATTTTTCTGATGGAAATATCTGTGTTCCTCTTAGAAGCTAGACGAGACTTAGAGTTAATCATGGTAATTTAGATTAGGTTTTCAGGGGAAGAGATGTCCCTTTTGATTTATCCAACCTACTTTATCTAAGTAGGTGAAGCAGATAGAGGGAGTTTAGAGAATAAACTGTTCAAGAATATTAAAACATGGGCATCTGGCTTGTGTGTGAAATATCTTATCTCGGGAGGAAGAGTGGTAGATGATGATCCGGGGTGGAAGGGCAGTGCAGCCCATGGTTATGAGATGCCTTTAAGAATCACACTGCCTGCGTCCCAGCCCCAGCCCTGTGACCTTCTAGAACTTAAGCTCTCTCTGTCTTGTCTTCTCGATTATAAATTGGGAATAATAGTAACTATATTGTAGAATTTATGTGAAGCTAAATGATTTAATCCATGTAAAATATCCAACTCTCCAGTGTAGCATGTTGAAATAGGTATCAATGTGGTTATTGCTCCTGGTGTTGGTACTACCCAGATATTTTGCCAGGTGGGCATGTAGTGAGGTTTCTCCTTTTATAGTGTGTCATCTATAAATCAGCAAGCATTATTATAAATATCATTATAAATCAGCAAACAGAATGTTTCTAATGATTGCCTTTTCATTTTCACTTTTAGAGATATTAGGAGATAGTTGGTATTGCTTATTCTCCATGTCTCCATGGAACTGATAGTCACAAGACAAAGGCATAGGATATTAAATTATTAGAGTGGCTAGACATCTTAAATTATACAGTTTAAAATACCTCCATGCTCCTACCATTTTTTGGAAAAACTGCTGTCTGAGGAAGCTGAGGACAGAAAAATTTAATAACTGGTGTACTAAGTTTTGAAAATAACTTCATTGAATTTTAATTCAGCATTTAAATTATTATTATAAGAGGATTCCTTAATCTGCCTCTAGCCAGTAGAATTTTTAATTGAACAATTTGGATATTTTTCCCTGACCTCTCCCGAAATAATACTGTTTTGTAAAAGCTTTTTATAATGTAGAAGGAAGATGCTTTTGATAGTTCAGCTTCACAGTAGGCCAAAAATACAAGTGATACTGTCTAACTCATATGTGAATTTATTTTAGAGATCTGCCAAGTTTCTCCTCCTACATGTTTGTATCTGTCACTTGGCCACCAGAAAGATTTCTTTTATTACCCATTAAACCACTCAGTCTTTGATGATTATCCTGTTTTAAAAGGCCTAGACATCTGATTACCTGTACCAACTTTGACACCCCAGACTTTCTTTTTTGCTATCAAATAAGCAAAAAGGTAATTTGAACATCTAACTCTAGATCAAGTTCTATCCCTTTGATATTCCACTGTGGTTGCTTATGTTTGTCAGCTCCTGAATAGCAGGATGTGGTTTTGGCTGACACCAGCTTACTTAATATGAGAACTTATATTTATTACATGCAGAATGATAGAAAAACTGTGTTTAACTCTGACAACTTTTTTTTTATTCCTCTTTAGAGTCATTACTATTACATGTTTATGAGATAATTTGAATATCCTATGTAGAAATAACTTATAATATTCTAACTAGTCAGAACTCTGGCCTTAAAGACTTCTTGTTCTCTTGTTTCATTTGCTGTCATCATAGTCCAATAGAAAGGTATTTTAGCCTTTTTTTTTTTGCGGTACTGGGGATTGAACTCAGGGGCATTCTACCTCCGAACTATACCCCCAGCCCTATTTTTTATTCTTTATTTTGAAACCGAGTCTCACTAAGTTGCAGAGTACCTCACTAGGTAGCTGAGGCTGGCTGCGAACCCGGATCCTCCGGTCTCAGCCTCCCAAATGCTGGGATTACAAGCGTGCGCCACCACGCCTGGCTTTAGCGTTTTTTTTAAACTTTGTTTATATATTGGTACTAGAGATTGAACTCAAGGGCATTCTATCCCAGAACTACACCCCCAGACCTATTTTATTTTGAAACAGGGTCTCACTAAGTTGCTGAGGCTGGCTTTGAACCTGAAACCCGCCTTTCTTAGCCTCCCAAATACTAGGATTACAGGAATGCACCACCACGCCCAGTTTATAATTTATTTTAATAACAATGAGTGCAGGAACTATGAACTCTGGCTGGATTAAAACTTAATTTTTATTTCATAGCATTTTCTACAAAAAAGTAAAATGGTTTGCCATTTGATTGAAATGACTTTGATGTATGATGAGAATCAGAACCTCATGACTCTACTACTTTCATGGAAAAAGACCATTTACAATATGTAACTAAAATTTTTTAGTGGTGTTCTTGTGTCTGGTTGTTTACACACCAATAATTTATTGAGTACATACTCTGTTTCTCATTTTCAGATTCATCTGTCTCTTGTTCAGGAACCATGACATGTGGCTGTTTGACTTCTATTTAGACATAGCCTAGAATAGGAATCTCATTACTTTGCAAAGAGGTCCTTTTTATTGCTGGAATGTTCTGAATATTTCCAAGTTCTTTAACTGTGCTGTCCAAGCTCTTAACTGTGTTGAAAATTGAAATTTTTCTTTTTGGTACTTGGATCAGTGGACCCTATTTCCTACCTAGAGGATTATTAGATTCCCGGATCCTCCCTCAGACTTTCTAAATCTCCTATAAAAGAGTTTCCATAGTCTGTATTTACAAAAGTGCCGGAGACATTTTAAAGAGGGAGGGGAAAAAATGCCCAGAATCAAAGTGATTTTTCTACTCTCCCACCACTCAACACAACACTTCTGATGTCATATATAAGGAATCATTTCCCCATAGTTCTCCAGAGGACCATAGCTAGATGTGCTCCAATTCACTTCAGTTCTGATACCATGTACCTGGAGATAGCAGCAGACCCTGCACACTGAGGCCTTAGTTCCACAGGACTGCCCCCACTTCAGATGCCAGTTACAAGCACTGTCCCCTATATCTCTCACTGACCAGCTAAGTCAAAGGGTCTCCTGATCCCTTCCTTGGGTTAGATTCCTTGCTCAAGTGGCTCACTGAATTCAGGGAAACATCCATTATTAGAAAGGATACAGGTGAACAGTCAGATGGAAGAGATGCATAGGGCAAGATATGTGAGAAGAGACAGTTTCCATGCCTTTTCTGGGCATGCCACCCTGCGGACACCTCTAGTGTTCAGCTATCTGGAATTTCTTTAAACTCAGTTAGGTTTTTTTTTTTTTGTTTTTTTGGTTTTAATGGAAGTTTCATTATATAGGAATGATTGATTTTATCTTTGGCCAGTGGTAGTCAACTTGAAATTGAGCCCTCTCCCTTCCCCTGGAGGACGAGGATAGGGCTAAGAATTCCAACCCTTTAATCATCCGTTGGTCTTTCCAGAGACTAGTCCCTATCCTAAAATTGTCTAGTGGCTCCTGAGCTACTAGCCATCTCATTAGCATCCAAAAAAAAAAAAAAAAAATGTTCTTAATCACTCTACAAACTCCAAGAATTTTAGGAGTTATATATTAGAAAACAGGAATGAAGATCCAATATATTTTGCACAATATCACAGAGTTTGATAAGTCAAGCGTGGGAATCACTACATTATAAAACACTGTGTAAAACACAGTAAGTCTAGTCCATAATTCTTCATTATTATTATTATTTTTGTACTGGGGATTGAACCCAGAGGCATTCTACCTTTGAGCTACACCCTATCTCTTTTTATTTTTTATTTTAAAAGTGTTGCACAAAATTACTGAGGCTGGCCTCAAACCTGTGATCCTCCTGTCTCAGCCTCCCAAGTACCAGGATTATAGGCATGCAGCACCATGCTTGGTCATCATAAAAATAATTCTGAATAAATATGATATAATTTCTGGAGTTTCACAGTTCTCTTGTGATTGTTTCTCTGGTAGTGAATTAAATGTAATATTCTTGATGTCCCAGTCAAAATACCTTATGATGGGTAATTTATGAAAAACAGAAGTTTTTCCATAGTCTCCCCAGACACTGAATATGCTGGAAAGTCCTAGATCAAGGCACCAGCATATTTAGTGTCTGGGGAGAGCCCATTTCTCAAATAGGGTGCTTTGTTGCTGTGTGCTCACTGGGTGAGAGGGCAGGGTAGCTCTCTGGAGCTTCTTTTGTAAGGGCACTAATCTCATTCATAAGGGTGGCGCTCTCATGACCTACTCACCTGATAAAGGCTCCACCCCTGAACACCATAGCGGAGATTAAGCTTCAACACATGAATTTTGGGGGGGCATGCATATTTTAGCCATAGCACTTGATGTGATGTAGGCATATTCAGTACAGTGAACTAACATGTTCCCTAATATGAAGAGTACTTTTTTTTTTTTTTAAATGCAGCCTAAAGTTATAGGCTTTACTTTTCTTAAACGCTGTCATATCTTTGACTGTTACGGATAACATAGCATTCTAAAACTTTCCAGATTTTATTTTTGTGATCTCTTTGTCAAACCTTTGAAATTCTATTGAATTTGAATTTCTCTTTGATTTTGTTTGCTTTTGAATCAAAATAGTGAGGTATAAATTTATCTCAATGTATTTTGTATTATCTTTAAGTCAGTGAGGAACTTTTGGTTCTTTCTTCCGTAGTCCAGCATAACCTCTTTTCTCCCTTGTTTTTGATATCTACAAATTGATATACATGCCTCCTAAATCTACAAAAAAAAAATTGCTGGAAACAAATATTGAATCAGTTCCAGAAGTGGAGCTTGTATTATTGGTTTCTTATGCTTGTGAAGTTTTTAATGTGAGAATTAGAAAAGAAAATTTCATTTATTTCATCAGGTCCCTAAATATGGTTTTAGATTTTTGAATGAAGAAAATAAATATACTAAATACTCCATTTGAATTAGAGTTAGGGTTATGTTTTCCAGTTTTTGTTCTGTTTTGTTTTTACTTTGCTTCAAGGAGAAAAGGTTTTGACTTGCGAATGATTTTGGTGTAGGGTGGGATGCCTAGTATACCTTCTTCCTACTTAAGTTCTTCCAATCAAAATAAAACACAACAAAAACAATATTTATGTGAAAAATCTTTACTCTTGAAACGAGTTATAACTCCCCAGAGAATACTTAGTAAGAATTTATGTTACTATTCTGATAGTTTTATGCCAGAACCATTTTTAGACCATGAAGTGTGCTAGTGATTAAAAAACATGTTGCAAGGACTATATTTCCCACCTGAGTATTTCTGAGCCATTAGACATTACGTGTTAACACATTAGTCTCTATTTTAGTTCTGTAATATTGAACAGTGTAGGTAGAGAACTCATGGAATAGTTGAGACATTTGTTCCTGGAATAAGAGTTTTCTAGCTCAAATAATATTTTCATAGTGTATGCTCTTTTTTACTTTGCTTGGCAGTTGAGGAAATGGCTTATAAAAATTGCCAGCAGAGAATAATAACTAAGCTAACCAGGGGGTTGCTAGGTAGATTTCCTTGGAAATGTATTCTTAATATGTAGGTTTCTTGATATATGTTTGCATATATTGAAGAAACATTAAGCCACAATGTTAAACTATGACACAGAAGCGCAAATCACATAACTTTCTGAAAATGTATCATTTTTCATTGGTTATTTAATCCTTGCTATCTTACTTGTAGAAGTGTAAAGTGTAAAGAGAAAATGTAGAAAAGTGTCTAGCACAGTGCCTGGTATGAAGTGGTATTCAATCAGTGATAGAACTCATATATTTTATCTTTTAATTATGCATACTTTCAACAATTAAAGTATAACTCTGCTGCCTATTCCCTGTCCTACCAAGAATGTACACTTATACATAACACATATCTTGTGTGCTGGTAATATATAATACACACATTAAACGCTTGCTGAAAGAATGAATGTGTCAGCCCACTCTGAGTTTATACTTAAGATTATAGCAAAATATTTGCTTCCCAGTATTAAATAATGACCAGTGGGGGGAGTAGTAATATTTTTGATGTATAGGAGATCTCAGTAGAGATCCTAGATTTACCTGCAGCATATTAGTAAATACTTGTTTTCTCTAACAATAATAGCTTTAGTTGTATCCTTATATTTGAGTAACTACTGACTGTTACTCTGAAGGGCAGAGGTGATTTGACTTATCAGAGAGCTAATGTAATGAGTAGGAAACAGGATGAAATAGCAGTCACTGGGTTACAGGCCTACTGTACTAGGCAACCCACAATCTTCATCCCCTCTACTCCCTTACTCCCACCCCTGTGCAGACTTTGCACAACCAGGAGCAGTGACATTGCTTAATAGACTTTCCCTGATTGCTGTCAGCACCCTGCCCCTGCCAAGTCCAGTATTACCCAGAGCACAGAATCACATGGCATACTGTGGCATCAGAACACAAAACGTTTAGTGTTGCTCCGAATTTTACTTAAAAAAAAAAAAAAAAGTTAAAGAAGAAAAGAGTGATGCTGACGTAAGAATGCTTCCTTTCCATTTCTTGCTGCTGTTTGTGATTATTCTTTTGATTTCTGTAGAGGAAGTAAAACATGTAGAGTCAATCAGTGCTTTGTGACTAGAGACCAAATTGTTAGAAGCGATTTACCAATGTTTGATGCTATCTTGATAAAAGCTAGCTCTGGAGCCTGGATTATTTGGGGGTGGGAGGAGTTGATAGAGCAGAAAAGTACCAGAGATCCAGATAGTATAGGGATGGCAATTTTGACCCAAACAAAGAGCTGGGATGAAAAGGATCCCAAGTGGGTAAAAGACTTGGTTCTTGGATCAAATGCTGATGAGCCTTGGTCCTTCTTACAGATAAATGGAGGAATCTGGGACCACACTTCTCGGGGCTGAAGTAGTATGAAGACTTCCTATATTCTCTAAGGGATAGGAGGTTAGGCATAGTAGAGAAAGCACTAGAAAGAACCAGGAGTTGGCATGGATTTCTTGGAAACAACATGGCATCCAAAAGTGGTAGCTGTATAATTTAATGTTATCAAGAATGAAACCAGCTGGGCGTGGTGGCACATGCTTGTTGTCCCAGCATTTGGGAGGCTGAGAACGGAGGATCCGGGTTCGCGGCCAGCCTCAGCTACCTAGTGAGGCACTCCACAACTTAGTGAGACCTTGTTTCAAAATAAAGAAGAAAAAATAGGGTTGTAGCTCGGAGGAAGAATGCTCTTGGGTTCCATCCTCAGTACCGCACACAAAACAAAACAAAGCAAAACAAAACAAAAAGCCACTTCTATATCAAATAGTGTGGTTTCGTTCTTTTTTTTTTTTTTTTGCGGTACTGGGGATGGAAGCCAGGGGCATTCTACCTCCGAGCTACAGCCCCAGCCCTATTTTTTTCTTCTTTATTTTGAAACAGGGTCTCACTAAGTTGCGGAGGGCCTCACTAGGCAGCTGAGGCTGGCTGCGAACCCGGATCCTCCAGTCTCAGCCTCTCAAATGCTGGGATTACAAGTGTGCGCCACCATGCCTGGCTAGAAGTGGCTTTATATACTAGATTCTTCAGAAATTATTTACTGTCACATGCAATGCCCTTCCTTGTATGACTTTTGGAGCTTTATTATTCCTAGCTCTGTCACTTTCTCTTTATACTGTAGACACTCTTTAACTGGAAGTGGTATTATTTTTGTATCATCCTGTCTTTCATATTTTTTTCCACCTAAAATACATGTTTTTCTCTCTCTTTTTTTGTTTCTGCAAATTCCAATCCGTAAGTTAATTGTCATCTCTAAAAAACCCATTTCATGCTACCAAAGTATATTAATTATTCCAGTCCTTGTATTATTGATAACTTTTATATATTTTGTCATTCATCCATAATAGCCTAGAGTATCCTTTCTCAGCTTGTCCCTCTGCCCAGAATGTTTCCACTCTAGATACCTATGTGGTTCTACCCTTTACTTTATTCTGGTTTCTGTTCAAGTGTCACTCCTGAGGGGGTCATTGCTAACTACCCAGTTTTAAAATATGATCTCTTGGTATTTTCTCTATCCTTTCTCTCCTCTATTTTTCTTTTACAACATTTCTTACTTCTTGATATTTTATTATATGTCTTTATATATATATTTTTTTTATTTCCTTGTTTCCCTAATTGAATTTAAGTTCCCTGAGAGCCAGGACTTAGTTTTGTTTATTGCTATATTACCATGCCTTGAACAATTTAATACAACTTAGCAAGTATTTGTTAAATGGTAAGAGAAATAGATACTTTGCTTCCCCCATTATTTCTAACAATTAATTTTTCTAGTCATCAGTGTCTGGTTCTCATTTAATCACTCAGTAAATGTCTGGGGAATGAATGAATCTATAATTCATTATTAAATGCCAGAGGGCTAAGCTACCACCAGTGAAAAGAAGATTCTTGTCCTTAAGATGAATTCACTCTAAAGAACAAATGACTGGAGGTGTGAAAAAGTAGAAAAGCCAGATGCTGTCTTGTCCTAGTTAGCTCTGGAACTCCAGGTCTTGGGTTTCTAATGTTAATGTGGGCTTAAGTTTTTGAGGAGCAACTATGTTCACAAGAAGAGACAGGAGGAGATCCTATTTAAGATCTATTTAAATATATGCAGCTGGATGTGGTGACGCACACTTGTAATACCCATTCTTGGGAAGCTGGGACAGGAGGATTGCAGGTTCACAGCTAGCCTCAGCTACGTAGTGAGGCCCTCCACAACTTAGTGAGACCCTGTTTCAAAATAAAGAATAAAAAATAAGGCTGGAGGTATAGCTTAGAGGTAGAATGCCCCTGGGTTCAATTCCTAGTACTACACACACACACACACACACACACACACACACACACACACAAATAAATAAATAAATAAATAAATAAATAAATAAATAAATAAATAAATAAATAAAAAATATATGCATACTATTTTATTTGTTTTGTTTTTAATTCTTTGCCTAATAACACCCTATACTTTTTTTGTCTTTTATGTGTTTGGAATGGTTCTCATTTGGAATGGTTCCCCAATCTCTACATTCTTAGTGATTTTTGGAGCTTTTTTTTAATGTTCTATTTATATTTTCCTTTGTATTCGATTGATATACAAACTCCCAGATCTTTTAGTAACTTCTAGTTTGACTTCTAGATATTCAAATTTATCTGATTCTTATTTATCTGTAGTCTTACTTCTGTTGCTATTTTAATTGGTTTCCCAAAGATCTTGTCTTTCTCATCTTAGATTTAGAGCTGGTTTTAACCATTTCATACTAATTCTAGGAATTCTCTCCATTTGATGATTTTAATAGGGAAAGATGAATAATATACATGAGGCAATTGAGTAATAATACAAAGTTTTATTTTAGTGCCCAAGTAAAAAATGAATTCTAGTGGTAATGACTGTTTAGGGAAATGAAAAATTTTAGTTTGTAACTATATAATATATCTTAGAGTTGGAAGGGACCCTAAAAACATTTAATCCAACCATCTTGTATAGCTGAACAGAGGAGGCCACAGATGTGACATGCTGAAGGTCACAGGATTTATTAGGGGTTGAGCCAGAATTTCCCTCAGGTTTCTTTTTAATACTAAGGGATGCGAGTATGTGGAATGTCAGGCACTTTCATATACAGATTGTGGAATTATACATGGTCACAAATATTCTGGCTGACACTGTAGTGTCATACAACAAAAATTTAAATGTGTGTACATTTTTAGAAACAATTCCTAGAGAAAAATCCAGGTAAGTTTGTCAAAATAAATGTCCAATATTATTAATCATTTTGTGTTTAATATTAAAGCAAAAATGAAGTGGGAAATGATTTAACTGACTAAATAATAACCTATTGACTAAATACTTTTGATTTTCAGTATGGCAATTTTTCATATGTTTATTGTATATTGTTTATTGTATTATGTTTAAGTATATGATAGACCTAAGGAGAAATACAAAATACAGTCACTTTCTAGAAGGAGTGTGGTCAGAGGGTGGTTTGCAGGCCAGTAATACTGTGGGGTACACTGAGATGAAGTAAATACAGAAATGGAGAGTAAGTACCTAGAAACTTTTATAGTAGTTTGACAGAGTAATTTTATGTCTGTTGAATCCAATAATAAAATCTGGAAAAATATTTTGTATGGGTTCTTTAATTTTTATTTTTCTGGTAATTTATTAGAGTTTCCAAAGAAAAATTGCCAAATCAGAGATTGGGGGAAACTAGCCTTTTATCACAGATAGTTTGGGGAGCCTTGCTTTAACTAGAGAGTTGCATTTACATGTGAACATTTTTTAATATCTCTTCTCAGAATTGAAGGTATTGCCTTAGTGGAATAAGTCTATATTAAATGTTGATTTACGCTATGACATTAGTTTTTGAAAATTGAGTCCCTGCTTCTTAAGCCATGCTTATCTGCGATTAGCATGTGAAATCATAATTTCAGACCACTTTAAAAGATACTCATTCTGCTTTAAAAATTCTTAAATTTTCTTGATGCGAATGGAGTTTTTGTTTTGAAACATTTTTAGTTTGTAGGTTTTGAAAGGCATGAGTATTCCCCCTCTCCCCCCGGTTGAAGAAGTATGCTGGTACTGATGGTTAGGAACCGTAATTTGAAAAAAAAATCCTAAAGTTTTATTAAATCATAAGTTATTAAAATTTTTTTTTGGTCATAGTTACCTTTGAGAATTTGGAGAAAATTATTGTCCCATTGAATCGAAAAATATATGCATGCTTAGACACAATCTGCATACAATTTCAGAGGACTTATCTCATCCTTGAACAGAACCTAGTAGAGAGTGGTGGTTGAAGTGTGTGATTATTGGTGTTAATCTTTCCCCTATAATCTAGAATTATCTAATTTGCTTTTAACTTTTATAATTGTGTCTGACATTTTTACCATTTCCCTTACTATCCAGAGGGGACTACAGAGAAACATTGATCTCTGTGTACGTAACAAATTCATTTGGTTTTCAGATGTTTGTAGATGCATTCTTTTTGCAAACCATCATACTTTACTTTTCTAGTAGAATAATATTCACATATCAACTACAAAACAAATGAAATATTTGGGTAAAAAGACTTACAAATTAGCTATAAAATGAAAATAGCAAATGGCATGTCAATAGGGAAAGCATGTTTATATTTTATTAGGAATTGGTAGGGTACATTAAGTTGCTGTTTCAATAAATGATAGGAAATACAGTTAGTCTACTAAAACAGTGTTAACAGCAGCCTTGTGTTTGAACAAGGTAGTTCAGTGGCTTCATAAGCAAAGAGGCATAATCACCCTTTTCTGTTTTGGTTTTTGTAAGGCATAATGACACATACTTTGAGGTATTTCTCTCATCACCACCATATAAGGTATGTTCTCTTTTGGGTAAAATTGAATACAGTTTGACTCATAAACCAGAAAGTAGAGCCCATAGTTAAAGTGCCCACATGAGTCAGAATTTTATACATGTACTTACAGAAAAATGTCAGTAATTGCTCGTTTTGTTCCCCTACTGTACTAACCTACGAAAAGCTAAATCATTTTATTTCACAGACATATAAACTAAATTTAAAGGAATTTCAAATTTTAAAGGAGCATGTTCCCATTAGCATCTATATTGGTTCATGTATTATTGCTATAACAAAATACCTGAGGCTAACTACTTTATAAAGAACAGAGATTAACATAGCTCACAGTTTTTGAGGCTGAAAGTTTATGATTGGGCAACTCAGCCCCTTTGGATCAGTCTTTGGTAAAGGCATCAAGGCGTAAGTGTGTAAGAGACAGATCATGTGGTGAGAGAGGACGCCGTGTCACCCTTGCACTATTATAACAATACACTCTTGTGGAAACTAATTGGGGTATTACATTGACTACATTAATCCTTTCCCAGGGTAACACATCCAGTGACCTAATCGTAAGGTTCCACCTCTTGAAGGTTTCACGACCTCCCAGCATTGCAACACTGAAGCCTAAGCTTTCAGTACATGGAATAAACCATATCCACTCATAGCAACATCCAAACCAGAGATTGGCATTTTAAATGTATTTGCATGGCATTTTTAGATTGATTGAAGTGCTAACAGTATATAATGACACACAATGCAAGACAGAATGACATTAAAAGTTCTGTTGTAATTGTAGGGTTGATTAATAAGCATTGAAATTATAGTAAACAAACTGGAGTTTGAAAAAAACTTTAGTGGACCTATATTTCTTTGTATATGTGTGTATGTATATATATTTAAATAGCACTTCATGACTTCACTTTACTAGTCCTGTTGCTAGCAAAAATTCCTCGGGGATTTTATTTATTTCTGTTTATTTGGTGGTGATTGAGTAGCACCTATCATTTGGCAGAAAAACCAGTTCTGTTTAAGTTCTCTGTTATACGTAGCATACATATACATTCTTGTGTGTCTTTTGGGGATGGTGGTGATGCAACAGGTCACCTTTATGGCACTCTAGGAAGTGTGTGGGAGATAGATATCTAGATATTTTTAGCCATGGGCTCATGTGTCTGGATCCAAATTTTTTATTTTATAGCAAATACTAGAAAATATACCTTTAAATAAAATTAAAGTTTGCTCATTAAGTAGATTTTGTAAAAATAACACATTTCTTAGTGCTTTCTCTATCTCAAGAAAATCATGCTCATCAGATTTTATTAGCAAATTTCTTTAAGTTTCATAACAGCATTATTAGAAAAGCAATAGCTTTTATTTTCCCATGGTTTGGTTCCCATGGTTTTTTGACATGGGGAATTTCTGTTAGTGTTTCTCTCGGTAGCTATCATATTTATTGTTCCTTTTTTACATTTACTAAGTCTGATGGCATTCCTGCCATACCCATGGTGTTAGGGTCATGTGTTCCCAAGCATTCCATATTTGTTGAAAATATGCAGAAAGTTGAAAACTTGTATTTTGGTAGTGGTAAGCTCATTCTATAGGTAAAAGTTTCTTATGCTTATCCATAATACATTATAATTACCAAAAGGAATTTTATTTGGACCAGCATAAATTGCTTTGTTTAGTAAACATCTGGCAGTTAAAATGATGTTATATATATTTTACAGCTGATTTCTCTGTAATGGACTTGGGCTTACATATTTTCAATAAATCATTTCTGTTTCTGATACCTATTTTCTGAGTTTTGTAACTACAAGCTTATTTCCAAAGGAAGACAGTTAGAGGGTTTTGTGTGTATAGTGAACATTTCTCATAATTTAGAAGGATAAATTTCATTAGGGAGTTTTAAGACATTGTTGGAGTCACTGGTGGCTAAACATTTTGCCTCTTTATGGAAAAGCTTAGGGCAGTATAGCAGCTGGATTAAATGACCATTTTAACGAGGAATCTTAGGAGACAGACTTATTTAAAATGGTATCTGCCATAGTGGGCTTCTGTTTTTAAAAATGCAAAGGTTTGTCGGTTTGTTTCTGTCATGGAGCTGTTGGAGAGGTAATACCTATGGGGAAGGATTAGTGTAACAGGAACATTTAACTCCTCCTGAATACCAATTAGCGTACATCTTTGGAAATAAGATATATTTTCTAGTTAGTATATTTTTGAGATCCCTGTCTTGGTGGACTGAAGATGAGATATTGATATTTTATTTTTAATGCAGTTTTTATAAAGATACAGTATTGCTTTTTATCTTTTGTTTAAAAGTTCTAGGAAGAAATGCCGATGTAACCACATGTTTTTATGAAGGCTAAGCATTTTGGGGAATTGTAGTTATAAATTTTATTTGAGAATAACAAATTAGTGACATCTTTAGTGATACACATAAGTATTGATATGGAGAAATTGGTTCTAAATCATACAAATTATATTCATGTATGTTATTTTACCAATGCAAATAAAAATATAGTATCTTTTCTATAATTAGTGGCTATTTTGATATTATGTTCAGTTAAATATCATTTTATGCACATGTCTGGCCTTTAACACCTGGGATATCTCATGATCCTCTCTTCCCTCGTGGTCTTGGTTCCCTATTCTACTTTTCACGCTAGGACCATCCTTCGTTCTTCTGTGTGTTCTCTGGCTTTCTTTCCTACTTTTGTTCTTCCCCAACCCCCAACCCAGGACTTCTTCACCAATGTCCCCTTATTGCTTCTTATCCTTTTGACTCTTGGTATAGTGGTAACACCTAATTCTGTGACTTGGCAACATGAGGTCACCATCTTATGGGAATGGATAGTGGTATGCTATAAAAAAGACTCCTGAGTTCCGGTTCTGAATCTGTGGCAAGTCCATCTATATTGTTGAATGAGGGGGGAGTTTAGGCTTAGAGAATCAAAGGGAAGAGAATAAACAAAGGAGGGGCTATTTGCCCTTCCTTTAACGAGGGGAGGGAAAAGCCAAAAGCAGGTCTGCCTGGTCAGTTTGAAAAGCTGTCTTCTCTGCCCTGTAGGTCCTTGAAGTGGGCTTCTAGTCCATGTGAATCTGTGGTACAGTATAATAATGAACAAATAATAGTGAATACGTGCTCTGTATTTTGTGATATATGCTGTGCTGGTGTTTTAGTTAATCAGCCCAGCAGCTCTATGAGGCATGTGGAAATATAGACTATTTTCAAAGAGAGATATTTGGGACTTAGAGAGGACAAATGACTTTAGGTCATGCAAATTATAAATGACAGAGTATGAATAGAAGCCGTGTTTGCCTGACCTCAAAGCCAGTAATTTGTTATTACTTGCTGTGTGGATATAGCAAGTCATTTAACCAGTTTGAAGCTCAGTTTTCCCATCTATAAAATATTCTAAGACTATAGTGATGATGGATGACAAGAGGCCTCCTAAAGTCCTTGACTTAGTTTTGGTTCTTAGTAAATAGTACTAGTTTTTTTTTTTTTTTTTTCTAGTCATTTTTTTCTTAGGGCAATAAAAGACATGCAAGAGAATTTACCCTGCTAAAAGGACTGAAGAAAATTTGTCTTTGAGTATTTACTAGTGAAAGATAGTTGGAGGGAAGCTCAAGATACTAGTTGTACATCCTCCCCCATACCACTCACACATAGTCTCTTCCATCTGCTTACTGAAGACTGGACTTATTTTAAAGAGAAAACTTCTTGTAATCCATAATTATGGATGAGAGAGTTAGAATACAGCTATCCCTAGAGGTGAGTTTCAGTCCAAGTATTGGTGATTGAGATTAGTTCCTTTCCTCCCTAAGTTAATGGGAAGGCTCAATAAAGATAC
Organism: Graphiurus murinus; assembly: GCA_004027655.1. Classification (NCBI taxonomy): domain Eukaryota; kingdom Metazoa; phylum Chordata; class Mammalia; order Rodentia; family Gliridae; genus Graphiurus; species Graphiurus murinus. Next base: position 235,899 of record PVLC010000241.1, on the reverse strand, counting down.
CAGTTTCTTGGAGAGCATACAGTTGTCCTGGGTTACCATCAATTCAGCATCAGTGAGCAGAACTGAACTCAGAGATAAAAAGTAATGTGCTTTTTAAAAATTTTATTTTTCATAAACATACCTAGAACTCCTACCTAGTGTGCACATAGTCCAATCAGAGAACAGTCTCCATCGTGACCTGCAATAGCCCTTTCAAAACTGGTACATGAACAAGGCAAAGGGATTACAGTTTGAATGTGCATAGAATCCTTCCCAAGCATAGATAGGAGGAAAGAAAGCCATGTCCATGGCTGCCATTGATCAGTATTTAATGTGGGAGTAACAAACTCAATTTAAGAACATACAGGAAACATTTAGAGCCCAGAAAGAGTCACCAAGTAATTCAGTGAATCTGTAAGTTTATAATCTATGCTCCATCATGTAACCAGGACTAGGCTGCTGTCCCCATCCTTTTGGGGCCTTATGGCTAAATGTAGCAGCACAGACCATGGTGCAGGAGACAGGCAGCCTCATGGACAGGAATTTTTCATAGTATTAGAGCAAGGAATCAATTTGTGGGAATCAAGGCCAGAGATATGGGGCTAGTGATGTAGCTCAGAAGTAAAGTGCTTGCCTACCTGGGTTCTGTCCCCAGCACCAGAAACAAAAAGATCAGAGGTGAAGAGGACCCAGAGTATGTGTGGGAGGATGTTTGGGATTTCAGAAGTCCCCAATGAAAGACTGATGGAGGTTGGGGGGCAGTAAAGGAAAGAAATACTCTCTGAGCTCTGTGTGGAACTTACACCCTCAGGAAAAAAAAGAAGAAAGAAAAGAAAAAAATAGTGTTTTTAAAGAAGCATACAGCTACAATTAAATCTATGGAAAATTGGACAACAGTATTGAAAAATGTATTTAAAGATCAAAGGACAAGCATTTGCTTGTGATTAGTTTGATTTATACTAAGCTTGACCCAAGAACCTCCTAAGATTGGTTTCTTCCTACACAGTGTGCTTTTATGAAAAATACATACACTTATGGCTGCCATACAGTATGTAGAAGATATATTGGTGACAGAAAGTTATTACTGCTTCAAACAAATGCAAGCTATTCAGACTCACATGCTCAGTAAAAGATGAGATATGCAAACAGTAAGTGACCTTGTAGTCTTTCCTTGGCTGCTCACAATTCAAAATAATGCGGCATGCTTCCTACTTGTGAGAAAGGAAGCATTTATCTTTCTGATGCGTGAGCGGCTCGAGGAAGTGGTTCAGGGGATAAATGAATCTCATAGGGACTGTTCAGTGAGGTGGGCACTCCCTTTTCACAAGTCCTAAACTTGGTTCTATACATGGGGTATTTCCCACTACATCCAGCATGAGTTAAGGCTCTTCATGCTCTTAAATTTAATTCCTGTGAGTAGGAAGCCTGGGTAGAGAATAATAAAGATGGTTAGAGATTCAGAAAAGATGTCAATATTGAAAACCAAAGATGATTAACTAAGCTCAAAAAACTGCAAACCAAAAGGAGCTGATGTGACTGTTTTGGGAAGATTGTTCAGATGCCCACGGGCATTTGTTTCCATTTCTGCTAATTGTTTGAGTTATACTCTTCCTAACACTTGTTAGATAAAGTTATCAAGGAAAATTGTGACATTTCTCTTGAAGTCCTAGAAACCACATATTATTAACTATTATTAACTATCCAAAATAGATTTACGTGGTAAGGTTTGACTTTTGACCTTACTTAGGTCAATTTAGCCTAATCATTAATTGAATATTCTAATTTTCATAGTCGAATTTACTTTTCCTTTACTCAAGTGAATTAATAATATTTATATTACAATTTAGTATATTAAGCTGATGTTCTTATTTATTGATATTTAAGGGAAATGGTCCCACTGTGTTGTCCTGGGCTTGCTCTTAAATTTAATTCCTGTGAGTAGGAAGCCTGGGTAGAGAATAATAAAGATGGTTAGAGATTCAGAAAAGATGTCAATATTGAAAACCAAAGATGATTAACTAAGCTCAAAAAACTGCAAACCAAAAGGAGCTGATGTGACTGTTTTGGGAAGATTGTGCTTGCCTTGAACTCCCCAAGTAACACAATCCTCCTGTCTCAGCTTCCTGAGTAGCTGAGACTGTATGTTCACACAACTACACTCAGATGATTCTTTTTACTTAAGATCTAATAAAATATTTTCTATAACTAAAAATATTCAAAGCTCTAGGATATAAGTTTCCAGAGTTGGTGATACTGCTCTGAGCTAGGGGACACAGGAACAACCAGGGGAGCAGTAATTGCAAGGGAGTATTGACTAAAAATAAGATGTAATAGAGACATTGACTAAAAATAAGGGAGCAGTGGAAGTACCCAGTGGGGCATTGAGTATTTTTTTTTTTTTCCTGAATGGAGTAGTAAGCCAATGAGTTTGGGAATCTATATCTAGGAGACATGCAAACTATATAATATGATCTATGATCTTAATGATACTTGTTTTGAAGTTGAAGTGAGTTATAAAGAAAAGAGATTTATTTTGGGTTACCATTTTGTAGTTTCAAGGTCAAAGGGCTGTCACCAGGGGCCATGCTGGCAGAGTCCCAAGGTTTTACAGTACATTATCTAATCCTAATCAGTTCGCGAAGGCCTGGAATTTAAAAACATAGTCAGATTAAAATTTTACTCTCTTAATACCTCACATTAGGGAATTAAATTTCAACACCTAAGTCCTTGGGGACAAGCGGACCATACACAAATTATAGCAGCCACCACAGTATTTTTCAAAAGTCCTTAAAAATGTACAAATGAATCATTTAACTCTGGGCCATTTATTTGGCTATTGTGACATCTAGAAAATAAAATGTGAAAGGGTAAAAATGAGTCCTGATAAATCAAAATGGTATGTCAAATTATATACATGGAAGTAGATGCACTTCACTTTATTTTTTTATAATTTATTTATTTTTAATTGGTGCATTGCAATCATACACCTTTGTTAGGTACAAGCTGGTAAAGGTAAAGGCTTACATGCACACATTTTTCATTTAACCCTTCCCCAATTCCCACCCCACTCCTTCCTCTTCCCTCCTTCTCAAGTTCAGTTTAGTGATTGACTTTGATGTGTTCATGAAAGTACATCATGCTCATTAGGGTGTCCCCCCTCCCCCCATCACCTTCATTAAGTCAAATTCGTTACTCACCTAAGGATTCTCCTTCTTCATCTGGAGTCCCTCTTATGTCCCATTTTTCTCACTAGCTTCCACATATTAGGGAGAGCATTCGATTTTTAACTTTTTGTGACTGACTAATCTCTCTTAACATGTTTTCCAGCTCCATCCATTTCCCTGCAGATAACATGATTTTGTTCTTCTTTATGGCTGAGTAAAACTCCATTGTGTACATATCCCATAGTTTTGTAATCCATTCATCTGTTGATGGACATCTTGGCTGGTTCTATAGTTTGGCAATTGTAAATTGTGCAGCTATAAACATAGATACACATTCGTCGGTCTGATAGTTTGGTTTCTGTTCTTTTGGGTAGATACACAGAAGTGGTATTGCTGGATCATATGATAGGTTCATTCCCATTCATCTGAGGAGCCTCCATATTGTTTTCCAAAGTGGTTGCGCTAATTTGCAATTCCACCAGCAATGTATTAGGGTTCCCACTTCTCCACACCCTCGCCAGCATTTGTTGTTGTTTGTGTTCTTGATGATGAGTTAGGTGAAATCTCAAGGTAGTTTTGATTTGCATCTCTCTGATTGCTAATGATGTGGAACATTTCCTCATACATTTATTGGCCACTTGTATTTCTTCTTTTGTGAAGTGTCTATTTAGATCCTTTTCCCATTTTTTGATTGGGTTATTTGTTTTCTTAGCTGTGAGTTTCTTGAGTTTCTGTATACCCTAGATATTAGTCCTCTATCAAAAGAGTAGCTGGCAAAGATTTTCTCCCACTCTATGGGCTCTCTGTTGAGGTTCTTGATAGTTTCCTTTGCTGCACAGAAGCTCTTCAGTTTAATGCAATCCCATGTATTGATCTTCCTTTGAGTTGTTTGTGCTTTTGGGGTCTTGTTGAGAAAGTTTTTACCTGTGTCTATGTGTTGAAGTGTTGGGCCTATGCCCTCTTCAAGTAGCTGCAAGGTCAGGCCTGACTTCCAGGTCTTTGATCCACCTTGAGTTGACTCTTGTGCAGAGTGAGAAAGTGGAGTTTATTTCCATTTTCCTGCCTATGGTTAACCAGTTTTGCCAACACCATTTGTTAAAGAGGTTATCTTTTTTCCAGTGTGTGTTTTTGGCTCCATTGTCAAAAATCAGTTAACTGTAAGCACGTGGGTCTGTTTTTGAAACTTCTCTTCTGCTCCATTGGTCTATGTTTCTGTTTTTGTGCCAATACCATGCTGTTTTTATTACTGTGGCTTTGTAGTAAAGTTTGAAGTCAGGTATTGTGATACCTCCTGCATGGTTCTTGTTGCTAAGAACTACTTTGGCTATCCTGGGCTTTTTGTTGTTCCAAATGAATTTAAGGACTGATTTTTCTATGTCTGTGAGGAGTGACCTTGATAATTTCATGGGTATTGCATTGGATCTGTATATCACTTTTGGGAGGATGGCCATTTTGATGATATTTATTCTGTCTATTCAAGAGCATGGTAGATTTTTCCATCTTGTAATGTAATGTCTTAGAGGCTCTGGAGGGAGAGGTGAGCTGAGGTGGCCCCGTGCGGGCTTAAGCTGGTCGTACTACGTGTTCTGGTCACTGTCGAAGGTCCTGTGATATGCCTCCTGGGTAGGATGTGGAGTTCAGGAGTCGCTTACTCCACCTCTGGTCGCTGAGAATCCGGAAGGCCGTTATATATTTCTTTGTTAGTAGACCCCACTCCGGGGGCTGGATCCATGGTGCCTGCCACCCTGCAGTGTGACACTTGCTGCCGCACAGAAGGGCTTCTTTGCTGTCTCTGGTTAGCTTTCTGGATTGTGGTCAAGTGTACTTCAGTTTTTGTAGCATTGTTCACTTTTTTGTTGCTTTTTTTCTTCTATCAAGAAGCTGCTTTTATGCAGATGTTATTCTAGCTCACAGTGCCTGATGAGACGTGTCTCACTCCGACACCATCTTCCTGGAAGTCTCTCGCACTTCACTTTAAAATAATTCTCGTATACATTACATCATTGATAGTTAATGAGTACCATAAGCACAATTGCCTCAAAACATTTGTTACCAAAATTTGTAACATATAAAGCTCAAAGAACTTCATAGTAAACACTTATGTACCCAGAACCTTGATATTAAATTCACATTTATTGTCTCTGTTTTAATCCACCTCTTAATGCCTCACAATGGGGAACTAAATTTCAACATGTGAGTCCTTAGGGACACCCAAACCATACCCAAACTAGAGCAGCCACCATTTTGGAAATGTCAAGATGGAGGAAAGGGAGAGGAACATTTTGAGTTTGAAGGTAGGGAAGGTCTTTTAAAAACTCTCATGGTGCTGGGTATACCGGCACACCCCTGTAATCCTAGCCTCTTGGGAGGCTGAAGCAAGAGAATCTCAAGTTCAAAGCCAGCCTGGCTTACTCAAGTGAGATCTTGCCTCAAAAAAAAAAAAAAAAAAAGGGCTGGGTATGTAGCTCAGTGGTAGAATGCCCTGGGTTCAATCCCAGTTACCATGCTCTCACCCCCCTCCTCCATCTGTCTAACATACACACCAAACAGACAACTAGGCCAACAAACAAAAAAAGAAAACTCTCATAATAGTCATTAGGCAAGATCGAGGTGAAAGATGATCAGGGTATGGACTAGCAAGGCAGAGGGAAAGGGATGAAAGGATAGGCAAAATTTAGTAATTTCCCTAGAAATGGTACCCAAGAAAGAGGAATTCATAGAACTCTATAGGATTTCTGTGTTCAATGATCTGAAAATAAGGGCAACAGAATACAAGTAGCTGTGGATAGACAGCTCTGAGAAGTCGGTTTTGAATATTTTCAGACAATAGGATCTCAGAATCCAGCAGCTAGCTACTAGAGCAAAAGGAGTATGAGAAGTTTGTCTGGTTATGATATCATCTTTGTGATTATTTTCTTTCCACATTGTTTATTTCCTTTACATTACTGCTAGATTGGGAATATTTTAGTTGCTTCTTTTTGAGTACATTTAGAGCAAATGCTCATAGGTTTCAGTGTTCCTATTTTAAGGCTACTTCATGTGGTGATGGTGAAGTAATTTAGCTGTAGTTCTATTTCTGGTTAATTTCATTTAGGTTTGCCCTTCATGTCCAGAATAAAATCCAGATGAGTAATTATGTTTATATTTTTCCTCATTATTAGAACACTAATTTTAATCTTCTAATTTTAGGGAATAGATGTTGCTTTGTCTCACCAGCAAATTCTTCTAGAATTGACTCTTATTTTAGGATTAGACACATTACTTTGTATTGCTAGTTCACATATAGATAGACTTAAAACTGTCAGGGACCTTAGAAGGCTTTTGAAATATCAACCTCCGTATTTCTCAGAATGGTAATCTGAGGTCAAGGAAACAATTATAGTTAACATTTATTGAGCTGTTATTGTAAGTAATTCTTTTTTTTGTTTATTGGTGCATGTAATGATGCATCTTGATGAGGTATAGGATGGTAAAGGCATAAATGCAAACATCACTTGATTAGCCCTTCCCCAGTTCCCACCCCATTCCCTCCCTTCCCTCCTTCTCAATGTTCAGCTTAGTGATTGACTTTGATATGTTTGTGAATGTGCATATTGTACATTAGGGTGTTTCTTAAAACAATCCTGTAAGATAAATGACCTTCCCGAAGTCACATAGTGATAAGATAGTTGGCTTTAGAACTTATTTTATAAATGTACTTCACAATTTAAACAATTTAGTTCTGTGCAGTAGAGTAGAACAGTTAGCATTTTCTACTATTAAATACTTTAACATTTAAATTAATAGAATAAATACTAATTATAACATTTATTATAGTACACATATTCTTTAATATAATAAACTATATACGTTGTCTAGTATTTGTGAAGGTCTGTAATGTGGAGGAGGAATCCAGACCTGGTTCTTGTATCCACGGGTCTAGCAATCAATATGCTTTTCTTGATTTTTAGATCTAAACACTTGTTTTTATGTACGAAGATTGGTCTACCTTGATCACTATTTTTTTTTTTTTTTGCGGTACTAGGGATTGAACCCAGGGGCATTCTACCTCTGAGCTATATCCCCAGCCCTATTTTTTATTCTTTGTTTTGAAACAGGGTCTTACTAAATTGTGGAGGGCCTCACCAAGTAGCTGAGGCTGGCCGCAAACCCTGATCCTCCTGTCTCAGCCTCTCAAGTACTGGGATTACAAGGGTGCACCACCACGCCCGGCTCTTGATCACTATTCTTAAGGAAAGAATCTGACAACTAATGATAATGAAAACCTAACTGAATATAATGTCTCATATTTATTGCTTTGCCTCTCAATTATTAAATCCAGCACCCAATTCATACTTAGTGAACTGAGGAGTTTTGTTGTTTGTTTTTGTTTTTATCTGAAAGTAATTTCACTAAAATGTTCTTTAAAATTATTAGAAGTTTTTTTTGTTGGTTTTTTGTTTTTGTTTTTAGCTGTGGTCAAATATATGTAATGTATAAGTTAACTCAATTTTTACCTGTACAATTTAGTTGCATTAACTGAATGCATCCACAGAGTTGTGCAACCATAAACACTATCCATTCCTAGAACTTTTTTATTAACTCAAACAGCAACTCTATTAATCTTTAGTTTCAAGTACTAGAAAAAATACTGATCACTTACTTTCTTTTTTGTGCCTGTCTCACCCATCTTCCAGCAACCTAGTAATGTAATCTGTTTGTACTTGTTGGATGCTGAGTTTGTCATTTGAATTAGAATAGTTTCTTTTGATTTATACTTCATTTGTATTTCTAAGGTATCTATGAAAGCTACATTATTTTCCCATTTTTTGTAATTTTACATTTGCTTCTTTTGGAGCAGTGAAATGAAACACAAGAAGTTTGAAAGGAGATCAAGCTAAATGATGTACACACATAGAAAATTTTATTGAGCAAGGGAAGAAAGATTGGGAATTAGGGACTGTAATACACAAAAAAAGTCTCAGATATGAATTTCCTTCCCTTCCTGCTAAATGCCTAGAGCAGGAAGCACACCCAGGATAAGAGATATTTGGGCCTGTGATCTGAAAGATTTCAGTCCCCAAACACTGAATCTGAATCAGACTTAACAGGAAGAGACCGTTCAATAGATCCTCCTTCTGTATTACTATTTGTACTCAAACAAAAATACAGCTGTTTAAAGAGTTTTTAAAAATTATTTCTAAAAGAGTATAAAAACCCCATTCAGATTACATTCTTTTTCTTCTTCTAAAATGTGAAGTTTCCTTGGCTACTTTCCCTCCTCATTCATAATAGTCATATACGACTGTTGAATAATAAAGAAATGGAGAAATTGTCAGGGAAACCTTTCTGAAAAACTTATTATATATTTTTAAAGTAAGAATTTAAGAAAAATATGAAAATATTTGGATTTTAACTTTATATATTAAGCAAGTTAATTTCATGTTACTGTAGTAGTATACTAATATACTTTCAAAAGTATAAGCAAAAATATAATTTTATCTACATTAATTGTTCTTTGTTTTTAAAGAGTGACACTTCTAATGAAATCTATTTTTTTTTTTTTACAGCTAAAAGATGGTGGCAAGGCGTCTCAGGCTAACGTAAGAATAGGTGATGTGGTTCTCAGCATTGATGGAATAAGTGCTCATGGAATGACCCATCTTGAAGCCCAGAACAAGATTAAGGGCTGTACAGGCTCTTTGAATATGACTCTGCAAAGGTAAATTACTTTTGGCTATGTGAGAAAACAGCACAGAGGGGAGAGAGAGAGAGATTGATTTGTGGTGTTAATGAAGCAGCTTTTATTCTCATTATTTTAGATAGATAAAAATTGTAGCACTTCTTCAATTGGATAATTGAGCAGTATGAGAATTGGTGAAAGCTTTATATTATTTCTCCATACAAAGGCATATATTCACATATCCATAAAAATTGTGTGTACTGCTTTACATAATTCAACAATCCCTGAAATTTCTTAGAGGAGTGCAAACTAAGAATTCTTATTTTAGGATAAAATTCTTCACTGTAATATTCTGAGCAGTATATTAGAGGGTATTCTTTTAGGGTGCAGTTTGACTCTCTTTAGTTTATCTCTTCTCATTTTTTCTCAATAGAAAGATAATTTTCTGTATACTAATTAGGAGGCTGGAATTTCTCAATTATCATTTAAATTATTCCAGCCTCCATCATAAAATATTCATTAAATCAATTATAACATATCAAGTGTTTTGAGCATGCCAACATTTGACTTGTATTGAAATAATCTGTGGTGTGTGTTAAAAATAATGATTCCTATACTAAATCAGAATTTCTGAAAGTAGAAATCAAGAATTATATTTATGTAAGTTCTCTGTGATTACAATGAATCAAGAAGTTAGAATCATTGCAGTATCTTGGACTTAGTTTAAGAGAGGAGAGAAAGGGAATGGAGAAAGGATGATTGAACCTTTGGGTTTAAACGAAAGGTAGCTTTGTTCTTTACCAGTCGGTTTTGGAGAGTTTTCAACAAGTCATGTTTTTGATGATTATAGAAAGTATTCTGTATCATGTGATATTTTAAAAGTATCATCTGCTCCTCAATACATCTCAGACTTCCATAAATTACCATGCATACTGTGATTCTTTGAGAGGAGAAACAAAATATGTAGTGCCTTCCAATGTATTGGTTATGGAACCTTATTTCGTGGGTCCTCTTGTGGGACCAGTGTTCTCAGGAAAGCACTTTGGTCTCTGTTCTTTGGTATTGCTGCCCTAGGGATTACTATTTATAAGATTTATGTAGGGTAAATTATGTTTGTCTTGATGAGTAGTTGAGTATCAATTTAAAGTCAAATAGAATATTTTTTTACACTTAGACTTATAGATTTTTTTTATATGTCATAGCCTTTTAATCAGTTCCCTCTTTACTCCCCCACCCCCCGAAGAAATTTCTTTCAGTAGGACTGCTAAGTCAATGGTTATGTATATTTTTAATTTTGATAACTATCAGTCAGCTTTACATTTTAGTACATAGAAAAGTAGTCAATGAGAAAAATAATCTGTTGATAAAATAATTGTTTTAATAATATTATTCTGTTATATATTAAAACATGTAACATAAAAATGTTATTTATTAAATGAAGGTATTCATTTTTATTTGCATTCATTTGTATCAAAGTATGAATTTTGAAAGGGAGCCAAGAGCATAAGGTGCTTAACTTGTCTAAGATACCAAAAAAACAAATACAAGCAATGATGGGCTGTTTCTCACATTCTAAAATTGAAAGTTTATATAATGGTAGAAACTCTTTCCCTGGGCTGTGTATTATTTCTTTCATACTAGCCTTGTTTTCACATTGTGCTTCTTGTTTTATAACCCAGGACTCAGTATCTTATTTTTTATTGGAAACACTCTGGATCTCCAAAGAATAGATGAAAACCAGATGTTACCCTGTTTTGATGCATTTCCAACTTAGCAGTCTGCTACTGACTCTAATAAAGATTCTTTTAAACTACTTAAGTACAAAATCTTACAAACTAGCTTACAAAACCAACTCGTTATTAACATTTGGGAATTCTACTTAGTGTTAGCCTCATATTTCTGAATATAGATATTCAGGTGTCCAAAATATGAGGGAGAATATTAGAGCATTATTGTTATTAATTATAATTCTCTTCATGTTTTTGAACACTTCCTGTGTTAAGTAATCTCAGCCTTTTTTTTTTTGATAGTGTATGTATTTAAGAGAATTTATCATGCAACATTAACAGTGCTACTGAAGAAATAGTTTTGCTTTTTAAAGAAAAAATACAACTTTGAAGAGTTACTTTGGATTCTTTTCTATACCAACTTCATTCTTTTCCTTAAATTCTCTATTTTTCATAGCAAATATTTCTGAATTTGAGCAGCATCCTTGCTTGACCTCCAGTCACTTCTTTATCTCACCTCTTACCAACCAAATGGCTCTGAATTCTTCTAAACTGAATTACATATAGCATTACTTTGTGCAACTCTTTTCTTCATAAACATGTCATATTCTTCATGAATATGTTGTATTCTTCATGACAAGCGTATTACTTTGGTTTCTCTAGAAGCAGAAACTGAGATGGGGATCTTTCTGCAACCATTAAGGATCTCCTTTTAAATATTACTTGTAAGGGAGTAATCAAGTGAGGGAGGATTGGGAAGCAGGAAAAACTGAGATGAATAAAGATGTGATTTCTGAGTATGGCTAGCCTCACTTGGTCCACTAGGAAACTTGGGAATGAAATTGTGCCACAGAGCCTGTCTTCTCTCAAGACAAGGGTACTGGGTCATTTACCTCCTCTCTGGCATCTGTTAGTTCTTGGCTATCAACTGTCCTAGAAAAGAAAGAGCACATGCAAATGAGTGTGTATTGGGAAGTAGTTTCTGTTACTTCCACAGAAAGTTATTGGTGGTGACCTTTATTTAGCAGCAATGCAGGAATCATCTGGAGGAGAGGTGTACCTAACTGATAGAGGGATTCCTGGAGATCCATGCTGGCCTCCAACGGTGTATGCTCTGTGATTCTTTTCAGACCTAAGTCCTGTGCTCAGATTATATTCTCTATAACCTAGTCCCATTCAAATTGTCCTTTACAAATCACCATTACTTATCATTTAATACTAACCCCCCACATGCACACATTCTATTTCAGATAGGTTTCTCACCATCTCTTACATGCTTCTATGCCCTCTCATGATGAAATTCACTTCATCCAGAATGCTTACCACCTGTTCACTGCCTTTGCAGGCCTTCATAGCCACAAAACCTATATCAAACATCATTGCCTGCCTGAAGTCTCTACTATTACTGTAACTCATTCATTTTTTACCTCTATGAACATATTTGAAACAGTTATGCCATTCATTTCAGCATTTAATTATGTAATAGGTAGAACCAGAAATAATAAGGTTCAGTCCATGAGTCATATAAGAATAAACCTAATTAGTTAATCATCATACCTAATGTTGCCTGTATTATTAACTAATTACTCCAGTACATTAGTTCAGTTTCTCCAACCAGGCTCCCTGAAAGTAAAGACCATGTTTTTGTCAATGTCTTTTTATAGTTTTGTTTTTGTTAACTAATGAACAATTACTTGATATGGACCAGCATTATATAACAAATTTGGAATTTATTTATTTTACAAATATTTATTCAATTTTTACTGTGTTATAGATGTTGGGGACATTACAGTGAACAAAACAAAAATCCTCACCCTCATAGTACTTACATTTTTAGTAGGTATACAAACAATAAACAAGAAAGCAGAATGTATAGTATATCACACAGTAATAAGCATTATAGGGAAACAAAGCAGGTAAGGAAGATGGAGTGTAGAGGTAGGGAATTGCAGTTTAAAATAAAGCCACAGAAAGGCTGTTGTATAACTGGGGCCAGAGTGTCCCAGGCAGAGTGATGAGCTGGTCCTGTGGTCCTTTGGAGCAGAGTGAGCCAAGTCAGGCTAGTAAGAAGTGAGGTAACAGGAAAGGGGCAGAGCTGACATAGAACTTGTTGGGTCTTTTTAGTCATGGAAAGGTTTCTAGTATAACTTAAGTTTTCCAGAGCTTATGAATAAAGTTGTGAGATAGCTTTGGAAAGTTATAGTTGCTTGGCTAGATCTAGAGCAGGGTTTGGGAGGGAAATTATTTCATTATTAGAAAAGGAGCCCACATGAAGGAGTAGACCAATCCTCTTCTCAGTCTTACTAGTGGAGACACTGCCTTTTCCATTTTGTACTATAGAAATACCCGATATTTACCCTTGCTGCCAAATTCTATTCACTTCTCCTGGGAATCCTGGGGAAGGCAGGGGAGAGAAAGCCCAGTTTTGTTTTTGAAATGAAAATTATTAGCAGTTTTGTGAATTTTTCATTAAATATTATTGTTATGTATCCATTTATTCCTAAAAACTGTGTGTCTATATTTTCAAAAATTTTGATTTCATCTTTAGGTTCAAACAATATCCTAAAGTAGGATTTAGATAAGAAAAAGTAAAATATTTTCCTGATTAAGATTGTTTTGTAACTAGTATTCTATTATTTATATCTAGTCCACTTTGTGGGCATGTAATAAAATATAGAAGAATACTGTCCTTATATGGTATCCCAAAATAATACCTTTTCACTATATTCTGGGGGTCTAATGAAGATAGACCTGTGAAAGACTGTATTTTAGTTTGAATTTTATCCTTGAAAAGGATTGGAATTTTTTTGCCCTGCAATTGGAACTAATTCTAGGAGTACTACAACTACATTATGAAAAATTCTATTAAAATTATTTTTCCTCTAGGGGATATCAGGAAAATAGCAGCATGCTTACTTTTAAATATCAAATCTATTTTGTCTCTGCTTTTGATATAAGTCAAAGTGGATCATTTTCAAACTTATACTATTTCAGCTAATAAAAGAAGAAAATTACATTCAAAGGCTTTGATGTCTAGTAACTATTAACTATATTAGAGTTGGATTCCATGAAGAAGATTTTTAACTACTTTGTTTATTTTATGAATTCTCTGCGTAGCACACAGATTTGCTGCTAACTTTGTATAATTTGGGGAAAGCCATTAAACTTCTGGGCTTTAATTTTCTTGTCAATAAAATGAATCATGGATGATTTCTAAATTCCCTTTTTGCAATAAAAATTCTGGTTCCTGTTCTGGTTTTTCAACTGTAAATGAGTAAGTTCCCTAGGACTTGCTATTAGATCAAACCAGTTTAGTTTGCTTATTTTGGCTGAGAAAATCAGGAAATTGGACTTTCTTCATTGGAGCTATCTTATACTGTGCCAGGTTAGCAAATTGACTTGTACTACTCTGCAGACATTAAGGTGAACAGTAGGTCAGATAGCTATTTAAATAGCATTTAATCATCAGAAAATACTATATATTCTTATCTTTATTTATATCCTGTTGCAATAAAAGAGAAAATGCATATTTTTCCAATATCCCTTGGTTTTTACATTATTAGTAATGGCATGTCTGTGGGTTCCCTTTTTGTTTTTATTTTTGTTCTTCAAACTTCATTTAATGTGTAACTTGTTATGATTAGAAATAAAAGATCTAGAAGGGTTGAGTTTTGAAAAATATTGATGTACTTACTTTCTGCCTCCCCCTTCTTCATCCTTCAGACAACAAAAAAATTGTCAGAGATCCAGTAACTACCGCTAATGAATGACAGATTGGAATAATATAATAGGCACATTGAGGTACAAGAAAAAAGAAAAAATAGCCGTTGTACCAGACTGAAGCTATTAGCTATCTTTTGTTTCATTTTAACAGATTGCTTAATATCCTATTACTGTTAGCTTTATGGGTTCAACTCTATTTTACTTTCACTAATAGCACAGAGGCAGGATTTTAGAAAGTTTCCTTTTTTTAATTCCAAAGTTTTCAGTTCTCTATATGAGATAGTTCAATTCACGTGAATTAAAAGACATTTAGTTGGATTCTCTTTTAATAACTGAAGCTATTATCATTATCCCACTGAAGTTACTTTTTTCTGTTTGGTATTTCACGTGCTTTTCTATATCTATTCTGCAGTTTGTATTTTACTTTGTTTTGCTTGTTTGCTGGTTTAGTTTTTTAATCCTTAGTTTGGAGGATGAGTGTCTTTTAGAAGGACTGAGTCTGATTATGTCCCTACCCCACCCACATCATTAACTTTTAAGTGCTGCACTTTTAAGTGCTGCTTAGGAGAGGAGAAAAGGATAAACATATGTTGACATCTGTTTTGTACAAGCTTTTCCACATTCATTATTTAATCCTTCCATCAGTACATTGAGGAAGGAGTTAGCATACCCATTCTTCAGATGAATACACAATTAGAGAGTTTATGTGATTTGTTTAACAAACTCAGGTCAATTCAAAGTCTAAGTCCTCTCTGCTTTGCTGTAGTGAAGGCCTTAGTGACTAGACTTGCAGTACATATAAGATGGGGGATTAACATAATAGGAATAACTCTGACTCCTACTTGTAAGCACTAGTATCTCTGTTAAAAAAAAGCACTTTTTGAGCCAGGTGTGGTGGTGCACGCTTGTAATCCCAGCATTTGGGAGGCTGAGACCGGAGGATCCGGGTTCGTGGCCAGCTTCAGCTACCTAGTGAGGCACTCCACAACTTAGTGAGACTCGGTTTCAAAATAAAGAATACAAAATAGGGCTGGGGATAATATAGCTAGGAGGTAGAATGCCCCTGAGTTCAATCCCCAGTGCCACCAAAAAAAAAAAAAAAAAAAAAAAAAGCACTTTTTACTTTTACTTTCACTGGTCAGTGTTCTAATAAAGTTATAATAAATTATTTTTTATGTTTTTAAAAAGATCCTCCATGTCAGAATGACAGGAAAAGGGAAAAAGACTTAGATTTGTGAGGCACTAGATAGGTGCAACAACTTGGTTATTGATTTATGTATATGGTTGCTCATTCTAAATCAGAATGTTAATTATTTTTTTCTCCCAAGTTTGTAAGCTTGTTGAGTATATTTGATAATTTATTTCTGTATTAAAGTTTGAAGACTTAGTTCTTCAGTAGGCTTTTTTGTATGTGTTCTATGAGTACTAAAGGGTTCAAGGGTTTTTAAAAATATGTTTTTAAGGACTATTTGTTCAACATGACACTTGAAAAGAGATCATAATTGTCAAGTCAGTCAGACATAGACAAAAAATATTTATCTTATGTTTCTTTTTCTTCAGTTCAATAGGGATTAAGATTCACTGGAAATAGATTTTAAGGCTCAGTATAATTCATTTTTAAAAAATAGCCTCTAGGAATTTTGTCATAAACAGATTTGGTGTAAATATGAGTAAGTCAAGGTATATTTTGAATTTTGAAAGTCTGCATTTTGAACTTTATATCTTGAAAGTGTGTAGTCGTTTTTAATATATAGAAGTCTTGTACATGTTTCTGGAGGAAAAATGTATTTTAATCTATAAGTATTTGGAAAAAATTATAGGAAATAATACATTTAAAAACCTGTTTAATTTTAAATATTTATTATAATTTTTTTGATACCTAAAATAGTCCTTGTGAAAGAAAATTTTAATATGTAGAATTCTTTGTATGTAGCTTTTTGGCAAATTGAAATAATATTTATTTATTTGTTTATTTATTTTGTACATTTTACATCATGTTGGGGCATAGCCTGTCAGACAAATGCATGTGCATAGTTCTTGGTGCCTTCCCCCCTAGGTCCCTACCCCTGCTCCCTCCTCACACATGTCTTTGATATTGGAATTGGTAGTTTTGTAAACATTCATAGCATTATTTCTACTATTACACTCTTTATGATTTCATCTCCTGTCCCTGATCCTGCCCTGTCATTCCCCTGAAGTCTCTGCTCTTCTATCTGATGTTGCCCTTATTTCAGAATGTATCTCTAGCTTCTACATATAAGAGAAAACATATCTACTCATTTTTAAGACTGGCTGTACTTACTTACTATGATATTCTTGAGTTCCATCCATTTTCCTCCAAAAGGCGAGATTTTGTTCTTTATGGCTAAGTAAAATTCCATTGAATGTATATGCCAAAGTTTTGTGATCCATTCATCTGTTAATGGATATGAAGGCTGGTTCCATAATTTGTCCATTGTAAATTGTGCTGGTATGAATATGGACATGCAAGTGTTATAATAGCAAGTATTATAATATTCTGACTTCCTTTCCTGTATGTAGATTTTTAAAAGAAGGCCATGAAATAGAGCTTTAAAAGAAGGCAAATGGTAGTAACATTCCTTTTGAAATTAGGCAAGTTTAGTACCCATCCTGGTGCCATCTCTTAATCATATGCCCTTCGACAACTGTGATTGAGTTTCTCTTCTTCATTTGTAAATGGGCATTGTAATACCTGCCTTGTAGGGCTATTATTAACAGTGTACTAAAGAACCTAAGGCATGATACAGATAAGTTTTCTCTACTTTCTTTTCTTCAATTGATAAGTGAGTGTGAATATGGTATCTATTGGAAAGTTACTTCTAGGAGATCATAGATCATATTTGTTTTGTTTCTTAGCAACAAGCATGGGTGTGACTGAAGGGAAACAGGGAGAAAAAGAGAGGGAAGTCAGGTGGGTTGTTATCTGAAAAAGTCAGAAAGATATGTGTTTACGAGAAAGGATTCTTTAATTAAATGAGTGGTTTTGATCATACAATCGTAATTAAAGCTGTTTCAAACAGTGTGATAGATACAAACTGTATGCTTGCTGCAAACTACTGCTTTGGTTCTAAATTATTGTCTTAACCAATAATTTATGACCCATTTGGCAGGGAAAATAGTGTCGCAAAGAGAAACCAGTACACACCTCATCTTGTTTATTCTGCTAACTCCTCTTGTTCTCATTAGAGGAACAATATAGATATAATTCTTTTTTTACTGTTGGTTAAGCCGAAAGACAAACTAAAAGGGTGAGTTTTTTTCTCTCATTCTCCTGTCCATATTCTTGTATGTTACCTTTGAAATAATTTTCTGAGTAACATTAAAATCAAGTAAAATTTCTAACTGTTGGACTGTGTTTTTATACTTTTAGAATACCTTTCTCTCACTAACACTGTCATCAGTTATTGAGGTTTTGTTGCAAATCTTATAACATTCATCAAATTTTAAAAATTGGACTTTTTCTATAGATTTACCTTATGACTAGTAGTTTAAGGGGATAGATTTAGAGAGTGGTTTATAACCTTTGCCTTTAAGGAATTTATATCTCTTCATTGGGATAAGAGACAGAATGTGCCATAGAGACTCAAGTGATCCCATTAAATGAGAAGGCTTCCTGGAGGTGCTGAAACCTGGGCTGGGCTTTGAAGGTTGAGGAGGTTATCTCAGATGGAGGAAAGGTTGTGTGGAGATGACAAATCCCCAAACACATTCAATGAGCATGTTAATACAACAAAACAACTAATAGATAAGAATGAAAGGATAGGGAGGTTAGAATACTGCTTTGTGGGGTCTTAGACCCTGAAGTACTGAAAGTTTTGATCAGAAAAATGACATGAAATAGAAAATATTAAGTGGGAAAACTTTGAAGAAGGAAGAGCGAGGCCAGAGGCCAGGAAATGAGTCAGACAAGGGTTGTAGCAACTTGGCTGCGTCCTTAAAATAGAAGACTGGAGAAGGAAGAGAAATTCTTATGAATATGGTATCCATTGGAAAGTGAAGAGTAATTGGCTAGAAGGAACTGAGACAGGGTCCTCTCTGAGGTTTTCCACCTGCTTGGTCCAGGCTGGGTGTTGGGCTCCTCTCAGCTTCCCATTGCTCTTCTGCTCACTGGGGTCTGGTTTCTGCTTCATGTTACTGAAACTGCTCTTCACTTGGATAACTCACAGATTCCTCCAGTACAATATGGTCAACAGTGAACTCTTAAACCTTGTTTCACAAATTTGCATCTCCAGCTCTGCACTTCTTTTGGTGAATGGCCCCACCAGTCACCCCATCACCCAGATCAAAGATTCATTCTTTGCCTGAACCGCCCACATTCATCTGTAATCACTTGATCATTAGCCTTTGTATATGTCTCATAACAGATTGTCCCCAGGGAGAGTAGAATAACTTAGCTTGGCATCATAATGTGGGGGTGGGGAGAGGCTCAGCTCCTAGCCATAATGCTCACATCTTAAACAGAAATATTTACAGTTCATGTGTTCAGCATATACAAATAATAGCTTGCACGGCCGATCAATGAGCATAGAAAGGAAGTCCTCACACCTTCCTCAAGTAGCCCACAGGAGGGGGCACTGGTTTCTAACCGTATGTAAGGACTTTCCTTTTTTTTCTTTAATACCTTTATTAGTGCATTATAACAATACATCATAGTGAGAGTCAAAGTGAAACATTCATACATCTATACCTCAGTTGGTGAATTTAAGGCCTTTCATTTTTTGTGTAAAACGTTTTATGGGCAGTCCTTCACCTGCCATTTTTAGTAACTGCAGATTTTATAAATATTGTATTACAGTAACTGCATTTTTAGTAACTGCAGATTTTATAAAGATTGTATTATAGTCTTAAATGAAGCTAAGATTTTCTACGTTTATATACAAGAATCCACAAATACATACATGATTTAAGCAAACGTTATTCATGCATTGCTTGTAAAAACAAAACTGTGTTCCAGTTACCTCCAGCTGCCTCGGGTGTGATTCAAGTTGGGAAGCACTGGGAAAAGTATTTCAAGTGATCTGAATGTGGAGAGACCAGAAAGCTGGGGAGGTGCAGCATAAGGGTGGGGAAGAAAGTACAGACAGAAAGGCACAGAACAGTTGAAGGGGTAGAGTAACAAGAGATTCTCCTGGCAACATCTGCCTATTAGCAGGTTAAAGGGAGGAGGATTCTACATTGGATCCTACCAAGTTAACCTAATTTTTATCATCATTTAAAGATAAAAAGAGCTTATTAAAATTTTCTCTCTCTCTTTTTTTTTTGTTTCTGGGAATTGAACCCAGGGGCATTCTACCTCCAAGCTATACCCTAGCCTGATTTTACTTCTTATTTACTTCTTATTTGGAAACAGGGTTTCACTAGGTTGCTGAGAGCCTCACTAAGTTGCTGAGGCTCATGAAAAGTAAACAGCATTTCCTTGAATAAAAAAGGAGTATCTAAATTAGGTGTAGCATGCTCACTGAGTAAGTGCTATCAAGTTCACACTCAACTCTTCAAAAGCAGAAACTGTGCATTTATTGCATGCATATGTATTACGTACATATCACATATGTATTACATACATATCACACATATGTATGGGAGGGATTTTTCAGAAAATTTTCATTGCTTTAAGTTGCAAAGAATGTTGCTTTATAAAATATAGTAATTCTTGCTACTTTGCCTGATAAGTTTAGAAATAACTCATGAGAAGATATTAGTGAGGTAAAGAATAACATATTGGCCGTTCCTCTGTATTTAATGGCAGCAGTCTCCTTAGAGTTCCAAACATTCTTGTCCATGGCTTACAAAGCTTTTGAAAGGATTGAAATTCAAGTTATCCCCAACTGTTTTCCAGTGGCTGCTGTTGCTATTATTGTCTCAAAGACTGAAATAGTTGAAGCTTTTATATGGTTTGAAAAGTAAATGGGAGTGATTGGCTGGATAAAACACATTTGTGGCAGACTATTTATACTGTCAAACTTTTTGTTTAATGTATTTTAAAGCCTCCCTTTTCACCAAAAATCAGCCTTATAAATAGGCTTCTAAATGTTACTAGTCTTTCCTAATAATTTCCTTTTTCCTGTCATGATCCCTGTTAACAGTCTCTGAAATTGAAATGCCTATGAAAAAGTTTCTCATTCATCTTTCATTCGTGTGTGTGTGTGTGTGTGTGTGTGTGTGTGTGTGTGTGTGTGTGTGTGTATGTGCTTTAATTTCTTGATTAATGTAGTAGAGGGCCATTTCTACATTATTATAAAAACCCATAGTTGATAATCTTGAATTAGAATATCTCTCTTAAAATTGAGTACCTCTATTTGGGCTGTTTTGGCTCAAGTAAACAGTACTGTTTTCCTGTGTAATCCATCCTATTACAGTGAATGTTGGGACTTTCCAGATCCTCTTGTTTTACTGAAATTATGTTATATAGACAAGGCTTTGAAATAATGAATTACTTATTGGTCCCAAATGTTTCTGTTATTTTGAGAATATTTTTGGTTACCAAATTACTCTTCAAACTAAAAAAGAGTATTTTTATATTTGAAAGATAAGCTAGATAACTGCCTCTTTCAAAGTAGAATTTACATTTCTTTGACATATCAAAATATAGAATAACTTCTCCCAGTTTCCAAAATTCTGTGTTTGTGTAAATTTTTTCTAATGAGAAACCTCTTTACTATAGTGTCAAAGAATTGTCTTCAAGACAATAGAAGTGAATTGTTCCTTTAGTGGAGCTGTGCTGTGATGCTTTTGTTTGCATGTAATTTCTATTGCATATGTTTACAGTTGAAATCATTTTAGTATTATATAGGAAAGCTTTTTATTTAGAAGTTTGAAGAAGCTTATAATAATTGTAACAATATTCTTGTCTTCAAAAACATGAGGTAATCATTTTTCTTCTGAAACTTAAAGGAAAAAGTATTCAAGTTATTAGGAAAGCAATTTCAGTGTTGTTTCTTAGCACATCATAGGAATTTAGTAAAGCATACTAAAGGAAAAGAAACTTGTACTTTAAATTTTTATTCTAATAGGTTACTGAATTAGGAATTTTATATTCATCAATCGTTTAATTTTAATAGCAGATTGTTATGGCAGATATTATCATCTGCTTTACAAGGAGCTAAGTACTCCAGCATCACACAGCTTGTATGTAAATAAACTGAAATTCAATCTTACATCTGTTTCCTTCCTAATGTAATGATTTTCCTATAGCCCCCCCCCATCTCTCTATCTCTATCTCCATCTGGTATTAGAGTTTGAATACAGAGGTATTCTCCCTCTGAGCGCCACCCCAACCCTATTTTATTTTTAATTTTGAAGCCGAGTTTTTCTGAGTAACCACATCCTGGTCTGGGACCGTTAGTCTTTCAGTCTCAGTCTTCTAAGTACTGGGATTACAGGTGCACCACTGTGCCTGGCTCATACTGTCTCTTTAAATACATGAGTTAAGAACTATTTCTTATTGCACAGTCACAGTAAATGCTTTTTGTCTAAAAGTTCATTTTGATCTTCTAAATATACCACAATAAGTTTTGCTATTAAGTGGATCTGCTAGGAGGCAGGGAATGAGGCAGTTATGGAGATGTTTATTTGATATTCTTGTAATTCCAATTCATGGACAACATTAGAAAGGAAGCAGTGCTCTTTGAAGGATTTCGGTTTATTAAGAGCTCACAAAATATTCCAATGTCATTCTAGCAGCTCTAATGTACGCATTCTCTGAATAAGTTAAAACAGCTTTAATACTGCCATCATCTGTGAAACAGTTTTTTAGTTGAATTAAGATGCATAACTAAGTTTAAGTATCGAGAACAGTTTCCTTAGATTCATAGCATTTTAGAATTTGAAGATCCTCCAGCTATCAGCCAGGAGAGCCCTGTCTACCAATTCCATTGTCTCTATATTTATACTTGAAAAAAATGTTTTGACCAGTGACAGCTCAGTGACAACTCTGCCACAGTAGTGACACTGGAATGGGAGTTGTGCATGGGAGGAGGGAAGGACAGGCATTAGACTGATCTGAAAGCTCTATTTCTTTCTCCATCTGTTTTGTATTCTAATTATAGTGTTCTTTTAGTTTATCTCCTCAGTATTTATGCTGAGAGTGGACAATTCTGAGTTTAGTAGTAAGTTGGTTTTTAGTAAGTACCGTAACTGTTAAAGAAACTAACATGTGTCTCATTTTCTCTAGCCTTTCTTCCCACTTTCTTTAAGTTGTTCATTTTCCTGCATTCCTTTCCTTCTTGGGAACCTCGAACCTCAAAATTCCTCCACTTGACTCTAGGGGCTGAAGTGTCCTCCCCAACTATATATGTCTGGAATTTGAATAAACCATATGTAATTGAATTACAGAAACAGGAAAAAGTGTTTATGTAACTTTATGTAACTTTCATTGGAAATAGAGACCATAAAAATACTGAAGTACAGTATCTTCCATATGGGTTGGGATAAATGATGATGTCAGAAAGGAACAGGGTAGCATCATTCATTCACCTAATATTTGAGGTTCTGAAAAGAAAAAAATTAGCTAGTCATGATGGTATACACCTGTAATCCCAGTACTTGGGAGGCTGAAGCAGGAGGATTGCAGGTTCAAAGCCAGTGCCAGGTAATTTAGTGAAAAGCTGTTTCAAAACAAAAAATAAAATAGAGAGGAGGGTGTGGCTCAGATCTAGAATGTTCCTGGTTCAATTACCTTTATCACCCCCTTCCCCCCCAAAAAAGAAGAAAAGAATTTTTTTTTTTTTAAATAGGGTCAGTGAGAAAGGTTGCTGGGATCCTCATGAAGAGAAATCCTAATTCAGAGCAAGATGTAAATAGTTACAAAAGTTCTTAGTTTTCTCAGGAATCAAATGAGACAAGTTGGGCTGAAGGTTGAGATCAAATATAAATTAGGAAAAGAAGCTTGAAAGAATTATAAAAACCTTAGTAGTATGTGAATGAATGACAAGAGGAACTGAAATCCCTGAGTTATATTTTATGTATGTGTTTCTATAAATGACATGTAATTCATATCCTGAGGGTTTTTTTTTTTCTTTTCTTTTTTTTGTAGTGTAGTGTATGTGCTTTAGGCTGCCAGTTGAACTTTTTGGTTTAACAGGACTTATAAGGGGAGTGGAAGAGTGTCCAGAGATTAGGATCACAGAGTTCATGATCTATGAAGGAGAAAACACCTTCTTTTTCTTCCTCCAGTTTTCCCTCTCTTCTTATTTTACAGTGATAGGCCTGTTGCTATGCTAGGATCAGGGTAGATAAATAAATGCATTTGCTTATTCAAGGAGCCCCTGGTGGAAAGAAATAGACTTGTGAACTGACAGTTTTTATAATACAGATTGAGTTTAAGAATGTGGGTAACTATAGGAAGCAACTGGAGCACAGAGCAAGGAGGCTGAAGGAGTCAAGAAGTCCCAGGAGACAATGCATAACTTGCAACTTGAATATGGCATAGAGACTTGCTAGTGATGACAGTAGGAAAAAAAGAAGGCATTCTCCACAGAGAGGACTGCTTAAGCAAAGCTACATTCAGTTCTTAGAACCTGTCAGCAGTTCAGTGTCACCAAAATGTGGTTTTTAAGGGTTATAGGTAGAGTGGTAGATGGTTGGAAGGTTGGGAGCGTTCAAATTACAAAAGATCTTGACTGCCATAAGTAAAATTTTGAATTTTGTTTCTTAGTTAATGGGAAACTATTGAAGTTTTTTTTAATAATGCAATAATAAAACATTTAATAATGATAACTATTTATTAACAGGTACTATTAGAGATTATACCAAATGCTTTAAATATAGTTCATTTAATCATTTCAAGAACTGCATTAGATGTAGATGTTATTATTTTCTTATTAAAGATGAGGAAAGGGAGGAGACCAGTGCCTAAATAATTTGCCTAAGATCACACAGTCAGGATTGAAAACACAGGTATTCTGCTGTGTGATGTGAGTAGGGTGGAGAAAGAAGAGACAGGTCGGAAGCCTGTTTCACAAGTGTGGGTGGGAGTTGCTGAACGCCTGAAACAGGAGAAAGTTGGGGTGGAGGAGTGAGAGATTCTTCTAATGGAGAGAGCTAAAAGCCCCAAACTGGTTGAGTAACTTTCTGTTGAGCAGCTGTGCTGATCCAGGTCCCTTTGCCTTCTTTCTATTTCTTATCTCCCATTTAAAACTCTGTTCTGTTCCTTTTGTCTAGGGTCTTCTCTCCCACCCACCCCTACCTCCCATCAATAACACTTATTCATCTAACAAGTATTTGTTGAGTTTTCATTCCCCTGGTATGGCTCTACATTGATTGTTGTGCAGTTATAGAAAGAAAAAGTAAAAATAAAAGGGTCTCTGCATTCCAAGAGTGTTTCTTGTAGGATATGTACAAAACTTGTACACAGGTCAGTGTGAGAGAGGCCATCAGAATAATACAGGTTTCTGAGGGAAACGTGTCATTTGCCTGTATATTTACCTTCCCTTTTATTTTGAAATATTTTTTCAATAAGTTGGTCCAGGCTTTTGTGGTCTCCTGCTCCCTGATTAGCTAAGGTCAGAGTTTGGCCCCTCTTAGTGCCCATTTATATTCATTCTCATTCTTATTTATTTATATTCATTTTCTCTCCCCCCTTTTTTGTGGTACTAGGTATTGAAACCATAGGCATTCTACCTCTGTGCAACTCCCCGATCTTACTTTGTTTTTTATTTTGAAACAGAGTCTCATCAAGTTGCTGAGGCTGGCCAAGAACCTGAGATCCTCCTGTCTCAGCCTCCCAAGTACCGTGATTACAAGGCATATGCTACTTCTTCCGGCTTTATAGGTATAGAATAATTCCCCTAACACACACCCCTTCCCTATTTCCCAACATCTTGACTTTAGGAAGAAAAACGAAACCTCATCCATGTTGAACCTCATTCACATCTGTCAGTGGACTTAAGTTTCCTAAGGGCAAAGGCCATTGTTAACTTGTTTTCAGTAGTATTGTTGACATTTCCTGCACACCTGCCATATGCTGTGTGTTGAATTATTTGTTGAGTTGAGTACTGCATCCAAGGGTAAAGATTTACTAAAAGTGCTTTTATCAAGAATTAGAAAATCAAAGTATAGAAATGAGTGCAGCTAATGAGCAGAGCTTGAACTAAGTAAGACACTAAAGTGTAGTTGCTGTTGAGCGAGAACTGCTTTGTGGGGCACCCCCATGTGCCTTATTCCTCTCCAAGGAGCCCTAACTTAACATCCTCATTTTTAGTCTCTACTACATACCCAGCCCCTTGTTCTGTCCATAACCAGCTAAGGAATGAGGTGATTCTTTCTACTGCTCTGCCACTGTGAGAACAGAGCTTCCACACACACACCATCTCTGCTCACATGCAGCAGGCCAGTGGAGAATTCGCTCTGACATCCACTCCCCAACTCCCTTGATCAGCGAGCACTAGGTCACATTTTCCAATGGATGGAGTGCACTGTGCCTTCATAGGACCCAGCCTCCAAGTTCTGAATTTTCATCTCTATCATCTTCTGTGGCAGGTGCCCTAGGCAGGGGAGCACCCTGCTGTTCCTTTTTAATGTAATCTTTTGATAAGTGAATGGAGTCAGGGGAATGGGAATTTAAAACAAGGGCCCCCTCTTTGCTCCAACATAAACCAGAAATCCTGCATTTGAGCTTTAACAGTGGCCTGAATATACTTCCCCTTGTATATGTTCATTAATAGTGGTTACTAATACTTATTGTATAATTATACACAAAGGGGCTTTGCATGCACTATTTCATCAAATCCTTTCAACACTGTTTTGGGGTACTGGATTAGTTTCCTGTGACTGCCATACAAACTACTACAAACTGAAAAGTTTTAAAACAACAGAAATTCATTCTCTTGGTTTTAGAGGCCAGCAGTTTGAAATCAATTTGCTGGCAGGGCTTGTGTTCCCTCTGGGAGAATCCTTCCTTGCCTCTTCCAGCTTCAGCTTGGTGGTTGGCATTCCTTTATTTTTTTTTAAGGTTACTTTTAATGTTTTGATTTGACCAATAAAATTGCATATGTTTATTGTGTATGACATGATACTTTGAAATATGTATACATTGTGGGATGGTTAAATCAAGCTAATTAACATATGCTTTACCTCACATACTTACAATTTTTTGTGGTGAGAACATTTAAAATCTACTTTCTTAGCAGTTTTTCAAGAATACAATACATCATTATTATCTATAATCACCATGTTGTACAATAGATCTCTCCTCTCAGTTATTTTCATTATGATACCTTGTTATTAACTCTAATCACCATGTTATGCAACAAGATCCCTTGAACTTATTCCCCTTAACTGAAATTTTGTATCCTTTGACCAATGTCTCCCAAACCTACTCCTGGCCTCTGTCAACCTCTACTCTGCTCTCTACTGCTTTGAGTTCAACATTTTTAGATTCAACATATAAATGAGAACATACAATATTTGTCTTTCTGTGCCTCATTTATTTCACTTAAAGTAATTGTCCTTTAGGGTCATCTGTGTTGTCACATTTAATGGTAGAGCATATACTTACCATGCTTGAGGCCCTGAGTTCGATCCCCAGTGTCAAAATTAATGATGATGATGATGATGATGATAACAATAACCTTGATGTTTTCCCACTACTTTTGAAAATCCCTTCATCCATCAGTGGACACTTAGGTTGATTCCATAATTCACAATAGCCATACCTAGGTATCTATCAACAGGTGAATGTATTAAAGCTGGGCGTGGTGGTGCACGCTTGTAATCCCAGCATTTGGGAGGCTGAGACCGGAGGATCCGGGTTCTCGGCCAGCCTCAGCTACCTAGTGAGGCACTCTGCAACTTAGTGAGATCCTGTTTCAAAAATAAAGAATAAAAAATAGAGCTGGGGGGATAGCTCGGAGGTAGAATGCCTCTGAGTTCAATCCCCAGTACTGCAAAAAAAAAAAAAAAAAAAAATTAGAATATACACACAATGGAATTCTATTGAGCAATAAAGAAGAAAAATATTATGTCATTTGTAGGAAAATGGGTACTCCTAGAAAATGATACGCTAGGTAAGATTAGCCAGTCACAGAAAGTGAAGGGCCATATGTTCTCTCTTATGTGGAAGCTAGGGAGTAATCAGGATACAATAGGGACTTTGAAGTTATCCACACCAGCCTCAATATGTATGGGGAAGGGAAGGGAGTGGGAAGGGAGCTGGGCAGAAGCTCACTGAGTGCTGTGTTCATGTTTGTCCCTATCACTCTGAATTACATTATGATGTGAGATTACAGTGCACCAACAATGGCGCACAAAAAAAGAGAAAAAAAGAATACCAAAAGAACATGGGAGTGCAGATACTGTCTGGTTATACTGAGTTCAGTTCTTTCTTTTGGGTATTTATATGCCCAGGAGTAGTTCTGTGTTTAATTTTTTTGAGAAGCCTCCATATGGCTCCCTGCTGGCTATGCTAACTTACATCCCATTGTCCGTGTGTAGCGGCTCCCTTTTCTTCACATCCTCACCAGCACTCTTCATGTGGGCATTCCTTGTGCTCACATCACTCCATCTGTGCCTCTGTTGCTGCTTGGCCACAGTCACCTCTGTCCCCCCCCCTCCTCTTCCTTCTCCTCCTCCTCCTCCTCCTCCTCCTCCTCCTCCTCCTCCTCCTCCTTCTTCTTCTTCTTCTTCTTGTTCTCC